>CAMXCT020000421.1:0-12500 GCA_947184155.2 Cladocopium goreaui
CTCTTTCTTTGACTAACTCTTTCCCTGACTAACTCTTTCTTTGACTAACTCTTTCCCTGACGAACTCTTTCTTTGCTAACTCTTTCTTTGACTAACTCTTTCCCTGACATTCTAAAAGTCCGTAACACGGAAGTTTCTCCCCCTAAACTTCCTTTGATAATCTACAGATATTTATATATACATATATATAGTCTATACATGGATATGCATGTTGTTTAGGTGCATGTGTATGTGCACATCTATGTGTGCTATGTGTACACAAAAACTGTAATGTAATGTGTCACATGTTTAACGCAGTGTAATGTAGTGTGTTGTAGTGTGCATAATAATGTAGCGCATAGACATGCAAA
The DNA here is from genome assembly GCA_947184155.2 of Cladocopium goreaui. Lineage (NCBI taxonomy): Eukaryota > Dinophyceae > Suessiales > Symbiodiniaceae > Cladocopium > Cladocopium goreaui. Next base: position 351 of record CAMXCT020000421.1, read on the forward strand.
GGTGAACTGCAAATGAAAGGGCAGATGTAAATATGCATGACAATATATGTTTGTTTATATGTATGTAAATGTGCATATATGCATGTAAGTATGTATCTAAGATCTAAGTATGTAAGTATGTAATGCTATGGGTGTATGTATGCACGTGCGTATGCATGCATGTATGTACATATGATGTTTTGTTTGTTTGTTTCTTTGTTTTTTGTTGTTTGCATGTGTGTATGTATCTAGTCACTAGTTGTTTCTGGACCTACAGCATCTCAATTTTGCACTTGGGGTTGAATTGGTGCAACAACTGTTGTAAAACATATGAAGAACGGGCAAATGGACATTCAATCGTTGGCAATGTCACAGATAATCCAATTCACAATATGTAATCGACAAGATCTGCGCCTGTCCTAAACCACAATTTAACAATATATGTGAGATCATTACTTCTTGAACGCAAATCAGATCAAATTCCTGTGGCAAAAAGAGGTACTCCAACCCCATGGGACATCATATTTTCCATGTTCAACCGGCAATTTTTGGGTAGCCCTCATTTTCAGAGACACCCACACCATCTCCCTCGCAACGCGCGTCCTGAACTACTGAAGCTTCAACCACATTCAGGGCCGGTACAACATCCGCCTCACGCGAATAAGGTACACTGCCCAAATACACAGAAACTGGCGGGAAAAGGTTAAACTTATTTTTTTGGGGGGGAACGTATTGCTGAACACACCCAGGTGGTGGGTAGCTACATGTAGCTACCATCTGCAAACTTGATGTAAGGCTTACAGCAAAGGGAACATTCCCGAAATATTGCCGATCATGTGCATGATACAGTACCTCCATTTAAGGCACATGCAATGGCGGCGTTAGAAAAATAAATAAAGGACAGGATAACCCCACAAGTCAACTTCTTCCAATAATGAGCAAGAAATCTTGTAGCGGGGAGGGGAAGGAAGGAAAGACAAAGGAGGAGGTGGAGGAAAGATGGTGTGTGACAAAGTCGTGTGTGTGAAAGATGGTGTGGTGAAAGATGGTGTGTGACAAAGATGGTGTGGTGAAAGATGGTGTGTGACAAAGTTGTGTGTGAGAGATGGTGTGTGAAAGATGGTGTGTGACAAAGTGGCGTGTGAAAGATGGTGTGTAAAAGATGGTCTGTGACTGTGTGTGAAAGATGGTGTGTGTCAAAGATGTGGTGTTAAAGATGGTGTGTTGAAAGATGGTGCGTGTCAAGGATGTGGTGTCAAAGATGGTGTGTGAAAGATGGTGTTTGACAAAGTCGTGTGTGAAAGATGGTGTGTGGAAACGTTGTGTGAAAGATGATGTATGACAAAGTGGTGTGTGAAAGATGATGCGTGTGAAAGATGGTGTGTGACAAAGTGGTGTGACAAAGATGGTAAGTCAAAGATGGTATGAGAGCCAGCCCAAAGCACCTTTCCCGCGACAGCCCGTCTGCCACACAAAAGCCAGCCGCGGGCCAGCGGCTGCCACGCGCGCAGCAGCTCCTCCAGGAGGCTCTGTGTACTGCGCCTGCCACACGACAACTAGCCGCGGGCAAGCGGCTGCCACGCGTGCAGCAGCTCCTCCAGGAGGCTCTGTGTACTGCGCCTGCCACACGACAACTAGCCGCGGGCAAGCGGCGGCCACGCGGGCAGCAGCTCCTCCAGGAGGCTCTGTGTACTGCGCCTGCCACACGACAGCCAGCTGCGGGCCAGCGGCGGCCACGCGCGCAGCAGCTCCTCCAGGAGGCTCTGTGTACTGCGCCTGCCACACGACAGCCAGCCACGGGCCAGCGGTGGTGTGTGAAAGATGGTGTGTGAAAGTTGGTCTGTGATGGTGTGTGAAAGATGGTGTGTGTCAAAGATGTGGTGACAAAAGATGGTGTGTGAAAGATGGTGTTTGACAAAGTGGTGTGTGAAAGATGGTGTGTGAAAACGTTGTGTGAAAGATGATGTATGACAAAGTGGTGTGTGAAAGATGGTGCGTGAAAACATTGTGTGAAAGATGGTGTGTGACAAAGTGGTGTGTGAAAGATGGTGTGTGACAAAGTTGTGTGTGAACGATGGTGTGTGACAAAGTGGTGTGTGAAAGATGGTGTGTGAAAGTTGGTCTGTGATGGTGTGTGAAAGATGGTGTTTCAAAGATGTGGTGACAAAAGATGGTGTGTGAAAGATGGTGTTTGACAAAGTCGTGTGTGAAAGATGGTGTGTGAAAACGTTGTGTGAAAGATGATGTATGACAAAGTGGTGTGTGAAAGATGGTGTGTGAAAGATGGTGTGTGACACAGTTGGGTGTGAAAGATGGTGTGTGAAAAATTGGTGTGTGAAAGATAACGTGTGTGAAAGATGGTGTTGGAAAGATGGTGTGTCAAAGATGGTGTGTGAAAGATGGTTTGTGACAAAGTGGTGTTAAAGACGGTGTGTCAAAGATGGTGTGTCAAAGATGGTGTGTCAAAGATGTGGTGACAAAAGATGGTGTGTGAAAGATGGTGTGTGAAAGATGGTGTGTGACAAAGTTGTGTGTGAAAGATGGTGTGTGACAAAGTGGTGTGTGAAAGATGACGTGTGTGAAAGATGGTGTTGGAAAGATGGTGTGTCAAAGGCTCTGTGCACTGCACCTTTCCCACGAAAGCCCGTCTGCCACACAAAAGCGGCGGCCACGCGCGCAGCAGCTCCTCCAGGAGGCTCTGCGTACTGCGCCTGCCACAGGGCCAGCGGCGGACGCGCGCAGCAGCTCCTCCCAGAAGGCTCTGTGTAGTGCGCCGCGGGGCAGCGGCGGCCACGTGTGCACTGTGTACTGCGCCTGCCACACGAAAGCCAGCCGCGGGCCAGCCGCGGGCCAGCCGCGGCCACGCGCGCAGCAGCTCCTCCAGGAGGCTCGCCAGCGGCGGCCACACGTGCAGCAGCTCCTCCAGGAGGCTCTGTGCCACACGACAGCCAGCCGCAGGCCAGCGGCGGCCACGCGCGCAGCCTAAACCCATTAGCTAAACACTTTACTAACCCTTTAACTTAAAAGGTTAAGTAACAGCTTAGCTACCTGGTTAGCTAACCCTTCTAAAGAGTTAGAGCCCTTCAAAATTGCGACATGAAACCTATTTCTTGTGGTAATGTACTAGTACAAAACAAATCATGTTTGTATGGAAATCACATCCTTCTTCTTCCAAAAACATCGGATGAAAATCAACATGCCACATGTCACATGAACCAAGCATGGCCAAAAAAAAATGTTTTGAACATCTACAACCAAACTTGAGGCCGGGGGTGGATGACGAAAGCTAGCGGGGTAGGAGAAAGAAGGAAGGGAAGAGGTGAGTTGCGGAGGGACTGTCATCATCGTGTCGCGGCATTGTTCGTCCCAACGAGGATGCAACAATGATATATGATATATGATATATAACTATAACAATGATATATATGGGGGAGGGGGCAGGGGGGGGCCCTTTCGCGTGAAAAAGCACGTGATGTCCTTGGGGAGCCCCGGAATACTTGCTAAAGCAAGAAGACTCTAGCGAGCTGACGCTAGCTTTCGTGATACTGCAAATAATTGCCAATAATGATAAAATGTAATTGATTAACGATGATGGTGATGATGATGATGATGATGCTGCTGATGATGATGATGACGATGATGATGATGGTGATGGTGATGATGATGATGGTGATGGTGATGATGATGATGATGAGGATGATGATGATGACGAGGACGAGGACGATGGTGAAGATGATGACGATGATGATGATGATGATGACGATGATGATGACGATGATGATGATGATGATGGTGGTGATGGTGGTGATTGTGGTGATGGTGGGGTGGTGGGGGGGGGGGAGGGTGGGGGGGGGGGGGAGGGGGGCGGGGTCCCCCCCTTTCGCGTGAAAAAGCACGTGATGTCCTTGGGGAGCCCCGGAATACTTGCTAAAGCAAGAAGACTCTAGCGAGCTGACGCTAGCTTTCGTGATACTGCAAATAGTTGCCAATAATGATAAAATGTAATTGATTAACGATGATGATGATGATGATGATGATGATGACGAGGACGATGACGATGACGAGGACGAGGTCGAGGACGATGATGATGATGATGATGACGATGACGATGGCGAGGACAATGATGATGATGATGATGATGACGAGGACGATGGCGATGACAATGACAATGATGATGATGATGATGATGACGATGACGATGACGAGGACGATGGCGAGGACAATGACATGATGATGATGATGATGATGATGACGATGATGATGATGATGACGATGATGATGATGTGATGATGATGATGATGACGATGATGATGATGATGATGATGATGATGGTGATGGTGGTGGTGGTGGTGGTGGTGGGGTGGGGGGCCTTTCGCGTGAAAAATCACGTGATGTCCTTGAGCAGCCCCCGGAATACTTGCTAAAGCAAGAAGACTCCAGCTAGCTGACGCTAGCTTTCGTGATATGTTCACATGACACAAGAGCGCGTGGGCTTGAGCAGCTGAAACCAAAAGACATTAGCCACCAAGGCTGTCCCTTTGCTTTGCCTGCTACAGGGCAGCATTTTTTGGCTACCTCTGCAAATGGTAAGGAATGTAATGAGACCAGTCTTAGTCTTGGAATATGTCAATGTGGCCAGCACTTGGCTTGCATGTACAATGCACTGCTGGTCCAAAGGTTGCCAAATAGCAGCAGCATGTTTCTTTCTGTACTCCAACAACTGACAAGGAGAGACCATGCATTGCACCTCATCGATTGCAAAAATCAACAAGATCTTGGCACAGCCCCACAAGCCTTCATCTGCAGAAGCTTGCAACAGCACCAAATCATTTTTGTACACAGACCGACCTGAAAAACGGAAGGGGCGACAAGCGAAGCACTTTGCCCCAGGTGGAATCAAACCACAAGAGCGCAAAAAGGTCAGAATTGCTGCTGTAGGCTTGCAGTTGGAAGTCAGTGCAATGCTGTGTGGTAAAGGAGACTGAAGAGCATGCAGCTGCTTTGCACAAATTTCCTTGTAGACTGAAGCTTCGTACCTTGATAAGTTGTTGACATCTTTGGCTGCAGTCAGAATCTCCTTGTGCTTCCTCTCTTGGCAGAAGCAGGAAAGAAGCGCCATGCTCTTCCAAGGAATCACCATAGTGCATCATCCAGTGATTTTTTCGGCTGCTTGGTCCAACTGGCATCCTGAAACGCCTCCATGGGGCAAGCTGACCACCGAGTCAAGGAAATGGCATTGGGAAAGGAAAGCCTTGCAAGCCACCTGGCAAGGGGCTTGGGCTCCAATGGTCTTGCAGAAATATTGCAAAATTCGATAAATTGTCAATATCTCACTGGCAGGTGCTTTGATCCTCCCAGATTTCCTGTGAGCTTCCAACCTTTTTTTAGCAAATAAATAATTGCAGCTTTTGTATGCATTTGGGAGCACCCAGAAACCAAAGTATTCTCCCATTGCTGACCAGCTTTTGCAACCAGCTGCCTGCAATGCTTCCTATACCAAATACATACTGATGGGCATTGTTCCTCGGCAAATGCCATGCATCCAGCTGCATGAAATTTGTCACTGGTGCCAACCTGCACCCTCAATTCTCGACTTGCCAACAACCCTTCAGAAGAAAATGCCCACCCAGTTGCTTGCTGCCACATGTCAAACTCATGTGGTGGCACTGAGCCATACTCGTGTGCCAACCGGTCAAAAGCTTGCAAGGACTGAAGCATCATTTGTCAGATGCAAAGATGCCTTGGGCTTTCTCAAGGTTGGCATCAGCTTCTTCAGGGTCAGCACCATCTGGGACCAATGCTGTCTCTGTGCATTTCAAGCAAAATCGTGTTCCTGCATCTTCTTTGATGCCAAATGTATATTTCTGAGGTGCACCATCTTGGCAAAAGATTGCCAAATCAAAATGCAACCTAACAGCTAAGTTGTCTGGGCCATGCAACAACACACCCACAGTATCTGGCAAAGCTTGCTGCTGCCCATTGAAAATTGACAGAAGGATCTTGTTGAGAATTTGGCTCATGTGGCCACTGACTTTGCTCACAAAGGAGCTTCTAGCCACAAACAGAGGAAACCACAAATGCTGATTGCTCAAATGCAAAAACCCCAGCTCTTTCCAGGTGGCATGGACAACCCATAGCTTCTTTTCTGCCTTTGCTCAGAGCGGGTTTCCTTGAAAACATTCATCACTGTAAACCACCAAGGAAAATTTGTGATCCATGCTTGCAAAGCCAAATTTTTGAAATGCTTCATTCAAAGCAGTGTAGAATTGCCCTCCAGAGTGGTAAGCCTTGTAATGCCTTGTAAGTGAAAGACAGGAGGTTGGTGACCTTGATGGGCTCAGTTGTTCCATCAGCCAATGTCACATGAGAAGTCAACAGCAAATCACCATATTGGTTGCATTCAGCCAAGGCTTCATCTGTTGCCAACCGCATGTGCTTTGAAGTCCTGACTTCTGGTAATCCTTTTTCAGCAACATCTTCCAAGATGCCTTCTAAAGCTGCTTTGGTGCAGTAAGGCACACTTCTTCTCAATTCATCTAACCTCTTCAATCTCTTGGAAGAAGAAGAAGAAGAGGTGCCAGCAGCATGCTGGCCATGGGCAAGGTGCTTTGCCATTGCAGACAAGCCTGTACCATGGCTGCTTGGCAACAAACCGGGTAGCTTCCAATGCTTGAATGCATGTTCGTGTGAGAAAGCTTAATGCCCTTAACTGGTACCTTGTGTGATCTGCAGCTTTTGGTGGTAAATCATGTGCTGTCAAGCATGGTGGGGACCAGGCTGGCTGCACATGTGACAAGTTGAAGACATGAGCTTTACCAAGCTGCCTCAAATCTAGAAACTGCTAAATTAGTATTTACAAAAATCTGGCAAAAGAGTGTGCCTTAAAAAATACTGAAGCATGAGCCCTATAGGCTGCCAAAACAAGAGCTTCATTCACATGAGCTTCAAACTTTCCAAAAACACAAACATGAGCTTAAACAAGCTGTCAAAACCATGAGCTTCAACAAGCTGCAAAAGTAACCATGACCAAACAATAAACACACCATTCCAGATTTTTTTTCCATGTCTTTCTGCTGTCACATCAGCTGTGGCCTTGGGATCGTGCTTTCGATCCAAGAGGGCTGTGCATCATCCAAGCCTTCACTTTTGCCAAAAAGGGTGAACATCAGCTTGTTGGAGTGGTGGCCCTGAGAGATGCCATCTTCCATTGGGTCTTCTTCGAAAAGCAAGTTCAAGTCATTCAGCAACCACCTTCTCAATGGCATTCTCCATCTTATAGGGGGAAAATCATTTTAAAAAGAACAGGCACAATTGCACCCTGTCAAGCCCAGGCACCAATCCATATGGCCATCATCATATTCAGCAACCCTGTAGGTGATGCCAGCAAGTGTGACCCATTCCTTCTTCACCACCTTATAGCCATTCCAGCTCAGCTCGGTGTCAGGGTCATTTTTCCACCTTGGGTGGGCCAAGTCTCACCACATGGCTTTACAAAAACAAAAAAACACCCAGCAAATTAATAGCGACCTAGCCACCAAGACTTCCAGCCATTGTGCCACAGCAGCACTATCCACCAAATGCCATTGCCAGTGCTGGTGACAGCATGGCCAACTATGGTGTTTGGCATTGTGCTCGGTTCAGCACATGTTTGAAGCCTAAACAGCTTCTGGTCAGACATAATGGAACCACTAACAGAATTTGGTTTGGTTGAAAAATGACAGCAGTTGGAAAGACACATGGGCCTAAACTCGCTAACTCAAACACAATGCCTTGAACATGCTGGCTTGGCTGCAAAAAGACTAGCTTTAAGCAAGCTGCCTAGGAAAAAAGCTGTGAACATGAGTCTAGCTTGGCTAGAAAGCATGCAAGCAATTCTCCTTCCCAAGAAGAGAAATAGAGGCTTTTCCCAACTTTGTGTGAAAGTTGCTCTCACAGCCACACAGGCCCTTCACTAATCAGCTGCCCTTCATAGCTTTTTCGCATTGATCTACCCAAAAGCTGGGGAAGGGGCCATTGCCAGGCTATGCTTCTGGTGAGCAAGCTTTTCACTTCTTCTTATTGCCATTCTTCTTGGAATTGGCTGCTTTCCATTCAGCCCTTGTCATTCTCTTGCCATTGAAATTTGGGCTCAAACATTTGGCACATCCAAACTTGGCACCTCTGCATTTGCTACAGCCTAGGTGGAAGTCAGGCTTGGATTTTTTTCCCCCAAGAGAAACATCTGCATCAGCTGCTTGGGGGCCCTTACTCAAGGCAGATGCAGGTCTCTTCATGCCACCCTTCTGTTTCACAGAAGCTGCGCTTTTGGCTTTTGCCTTGGCCTTGTTTGCCTCTTTGGTTTTCAAAGCATCATAAACATAATTTTCACAGTCCTCGAGGGTTTTGCATTCTTCTGCTTCTGCTGAGCTTTTAGCATCCTCAAGAGCTGGAAGTGCCTGCTGTGGCTCAGAAGCAACTTGTGTGCTTGGAGCAGTAGGAGGTAAAGAAGGCTGCTTTGTTTCTGGTACAGCCAATGCTGCAGCTTCAGCATTCTTTTCACCAGTCTTGGTAGGTCCATGGTTCTTGGGAAAAAATGTAAGCTTTGGCTCAGTTTGGGCAAGCACTTCTTCACTCTGCCTGCAAAACTGATTCCACACTCTTTGGGCCAAGGCATATGCCATATGATCCATTGAAGGCATCGAAGGTGCAGCTGCAGGCTGCTGCTTCTGGAGCTGCTGGCTCTGCTGTGCTTTCTGGGATGGTCAACTTGCTACAGGTACTTCTGACACACAAGTTGAATTTCATCAAGTTCGCCAATCCTGGACAGTCTTGGGGGCATGGCTTGTCATCTCCATAGCTGGCTTGCAAATGTGATGGGCTCAGCTCTTTCGGGTCCATGGGATATTCCTGCAAAGTCATTGCGCCCAATGGTGTCTGGGTTGGACTGCTTTGAAAACTTTGGAGCATATGCTGTGCCAAAGCATAGCTTGAATCATGAGTTGGAGGCTGACCGCCTCTTTGCATCTCATACCAGCACAGAAGTCCAACAGCCTTTTTCTTTCTGGATTCCTTCATCGACATGACTCCAAGCAGTCTGAGGCGGGAGGAAAGGATTGCAGCACCTTCCCAAGAGCTTTTTCTTTGCAAAGCTTCTTGTTCACCTGCTGTCAAATAGTTTTCGACATGATCCAACTTCTGACTCACAGATGTGACTGTGTTGTTGGAATTGGTCTCTATCCCTGCTGCTTTTCCATCCAACAGGTCTGTCAAAGTGGTTTTCAAGTCAGTGGGCAGGTGGCTTTTCTGAAGGACATCATAAAGCTTCACAATCTCAGAGGCAGGCACATTTTTGATGCCTTTCAACTTGACCAAACCATTGCCCAAATTCGACTGATTGAAAATCACAAATTTCTAATGTTTTTTTAACCCTTGAAGAGCAAAATCGAGTCACCGCGCAGGCGAAACGCAAATTTTCACTCTTGAGTCACACGCCTGCCAATCGAAATGAATGTCCATGTTGTAAACATTTTTTGACGACTCCTGCAAATACCAGCATTCTGTCTCTTAACCTCAAAAATCAGAATTTCAAACACCCTTACAATTACAAGGGCGCCGAGTCAACCGGTTGCCTTGTTTTTCCATGGTAAAGGGAAAAAAATAGGGGTGGTATAATTTACCCAGGCCGTTTTTGTTTTGACTTTATTCCTCTCCAACGAGGGCCATCAAGGGAGATGGAACCCACTCAAAATAGCCATATTATGCGCAGTCAACATATTGTTCAGAGGGGCTGGCGAATTTGGAACCCTCATGAAGATAAAGTTGATGTTATTACCCCAGTCACCATAATATTGTTCAGAGGGGGTGGCTTTTTTTAATTTGATGATGATGATGATGATAATGATGATGATGATGGTGATGATGATGATGATGGACGATGACGATGACAATGACAATGACGATGACGATGACGATGATGATGATGATGATGATGACGATGATGATGATGACGATGATGATTATTATTATTATTACGATGATGATGATGATCATGACGATTGAAAGTGTGGAGCAACGTCCGGGTTGGGGCGAACATGTTTCAAAGCAAAGCCCATACAGTCAACACGGCTGGTCCAACACCCTGCGCCAGGCCTCACTCGAGGTACCTCAGCGTAGGCAAGCAGGCGCGATGTTGTCGGGAACAGGACATTGTTGGGTAAATGTAACTGTGAGTGGGGATGAGTGGGGATATTCTATGGTGATATTTCCAAACATTTCCAATATATTTCATGGGATATATAGCCAACAAATATGATACCTTGGGTCCAACAATGGGCCAAAATGTAATTTTAAATCATTTTAAGTTCCCAAAAGGTCACAGAGTCGAAACATCCTGCGGTCGCCAGTGCGCCGAAGCAACAATGACGATATCCAAGATATATGAAGGAATGATCGTGTAATTATATCAACAATAAACTCTGAAATGTGGCGCCTTTTTCTGGGCCTTCGATACCACCCAAACGGTAGTTCTGCATTAGTTATGCTTAAATCATGTTTCTCTATGGTTTCTCATTGGTTTTCAACCGTTTTTTCTATGATGTCCCAACGAAGGGCCCCAGATTGTCAGAACGAGATTGCTTTCGTTGCCAAGACGCTGGAAGTGGTGCTGATAGAGGTCCTGTCATGGGAAGCACCATGGATGGTCGGTGATTTTGGGGATGGTTTATTGGGTTTAATAGGGGTGCAACAATGCCATAAACCACCCATTTGGGAATGGTTTATACCACGTATTTATGGTGAAATTGGGGGATGGTGCATTATTGTTTTACCCGCAGTATTGGGTTTACTAATTACATTATATAAGTGTTTCTTCATGTGTTTTCAATTTGGAAGCTTGAACAGAAACTTGACAACAAGGAGGGACCATGCTCAAACAAAGATAGGCTTGGAGTTATTTTCCAAAAATCCCGAGTGCACCTAAATGCTATGGACTATTCACCCTCGTTCATAATAATTGGTGTACCTTAAAAAATGCACATTCATGTATGCATCAATATACCACACATGGAGCAAATGGTTCTGGTTGTTCATACCTTCATATCGTACCAAATGTAACACACACACACACAAGTATACATAATATAATAAACGTATATGTATACTAATATATATATATATATTTATATATATATATATATATATATTTATATATATATATATATATATTTATATATTTATATATATATATATATATATATTATTATCAAAATTGTATGCATGTAACGCAACATGCTGATTCATATTCAAACATGCAATTGTATGTCCATATACCTAAAGCACGTGTGTGCATGTGTAAACATATATATATATATAAGATTATGTAAGTACACATGTGGCAAACATCTGCATACAATATATGCGTGTTATATACTAAAATATACTAAAATACTGGCGTGCAATTATATAGACAATACTAGCAGATATTAGATGTGTATAGTGTATAGACACATCAGCAATCTCTTCTTTAAATCATGATTTCTATTGCGAGTGGTGAAGAAAACTGAGCAAAACCAGTCCTGGAGCTGGAGAGGGTGGTGCCGGATGTGGCGGATGTGGCGCTGCTTGTCTCACTCCAAGTGCTGGTGCTGATCGTTGTGGTTGTGAAAGTGGTCGAGGTGGAGGTGGTCGAGGTGGAGGTGGTCGAGTTCGTGATAGATGTGATAGTGGAGCTGGAAGTCCTCAAAACGGCACAAACTAATGGGCCCTCCAAACCGTCAAACCCCATTCCTGGAGATTCCGGTGATTCCAAATAGGGGTACATCCCAGGAGTATATAATTACCTTTATGTTTATGACTTAAGTCCGGGCACAGCAAGTTCGTTCCAATTAAAGGCAAAAGGATGCAAAAGGTGGATAAAAAGGATTCTTAGACTTGTTGACCAAAAATACCCTCTGGAAAACCAGCCCGGCAATGGAAAATCTACGAGCATCCCCAATTCTATCCAGTTTATTTCTTTTGTAGATGCCCGGTTGGAAGTGCGGAGTTCCCACTACCAGAGGGTTGGTTACTGGAGTGCAAGTGAAGTTGGCGATCCCAACAGGCAAAGGAATTTCTGAAACTACCTGCAAGCCACAACAGTTGTCAATTGGAATTGGGGCGACAATGATCCCCAAGTATGGCTGGAGTTTGGCTGGA
>CAMXCT020000421.1:17500-253382 GCA_947184155.2 Cladocopium goreaui
AATCCACACATACAGACCAACATGAATGTGCAGGTTTGCAAGACGGCGCAACCTGCAGTACAACCTCTTGGGACCCATCCCTGTAGCATCCTGCCATCTTGGCTCAGGAACACATTCATGACCACGCTTGAATGTGCTTGCCTGGCGGGGTAGGCACATCAACCATGAACTTAGTTGGCACCGTTCCAACATCATTCTTTCCTCTACATCCTCTGAAGTTGGGGGTAACTAGCATTGAACTTCCACCAAATGATGCTTGAACTTGAGCACCCCAAAATCTGGGAAATATCTCCAAACCTCATCAAACCTCTGGAATCAATGGGCTCTATGATGAATTTTGGATGGCTTGCTGACGCCTCATCATGGCGCCAGGTGAACATGGGGTCCCAAAGGTGTTTTCTATGTTTTTTCTGTTGGGTGTCCATCATCAAGGGAAAAACATATCCAAAATTCACGTTCGACTGACGAAAATCACTATCATATACTATCATATTATGGTTGGGAACTCGAAGTAGCCCCTTTGCTCCCCCTTTCAGCCCTTTCATATAGGGAAACGCTCCTGGATACTCATGCGCCACGCATCCCGCAGCATCAGCGGATCTGCGCCACCAATTACTGTAACCGCCCAGTGGTGTTTCACACAGGAGCCGAAAAAATATTTGGCCAACTGACTAACTGGTTTTTGGGGCTTTCCTAAACTGGCATATCCCCATTTTTTTAGATGTTTTAAGGTCATTTCTCAGTGGAAGTCACTAATGGATTTGAGGTACAAACTTTCGGTATACATGTGCCACGCTCAAAACATGGAGACACCGGGTATGCTCATCGGACAATCAACAGAATTTCCTTCAAATGGGTATGGTGACTACTCTTAACAGATTGATGACGATTCCCCCAGCATAGGCAATTTATCAAATGATCAACTGACAAGAACGATGATAAAGATAAACTTTGGTAATATAATTGCCAATGTTTTTGGATAACTATACTATACCATCCAAATTGTGACTACTATACCATCCAAATTGTGACTGCACACTATCTCTATTAAGAATATTCATATGTCTTGGGTAAGGGGTAAGTCTCGGCCATCGCACATATGGATGATTCACACACCAGAAACACCCAGAAACCATCCCTTTCGCCTGATATCAAGCCGGTCGCCATCGACAAAGTTGATGTCAAGCGTCTTCCTTTCCTCAAAGCGTTCGAGGAGTGTGGTCATGCAAGGCTAGTTCATACTAGTCCTGACTCTTTTGACATGGTTGGATTGCTGCTGGATCCAGATGTTCTTCCTTTAAGAAACATGGTGTTGCAAACAAAATATGCGACGAAACATGCACTATCTTCTTCCTATGGTCCTATAGTTTGACCGTCGGATATGTTTAACATTTGATTATCACAGTTGCCTGGCAATTTCCTGACCTACCCTACTCGGATCTACTTACGATGATGATGGCCAATGACATTCATGATGTTTGAAAACAGTAGCTAAAGCACCATCCAAGTAGGTGAATGTGCCGGAATGCAATGCATTCCAACGCATTGCGAATTCAAATTAAATGCAGGTGCACGTATGCACATTGAAATAACGTAATGCAATGTAACGTAGTTGTGTGTGTGTAATGTAATGTAACGGTGTGTGCTGTAAAATAAAGTGTCCAGTAGGGCAAGGTAATGCACTGTATCTACGTATCATTGAATCCTACACGCTTGCATTTGCCATAATAGGGGGGGGGCGAACCTTTGATTGCTGTCTCATGCCTAGCTAAACTGTTTGTTGGGCGGTGTGAGCTATCTTTGACTAAGTCTGCATGTGTTTGTTTTTTGTAATGTCACGTCACGTCAGGTCACGTCACATCCATACGCACGTAATGTATGTGTGTATATGTTTGTATGTCATGTTGTGTCACGTGATGCTTTGCATTGTCTGTCATACACTGTTATGTAATGTTATTCATCGTGTTGTCTGTATTGGTGCAATGTAAGGTAATGGTATGGCATGCATGGTGTGGCATGCATCTATGTACGCCCCAAAACTCTTTACTGATACAGGCATATACACGCACACAGCTGATCACACACGGTTCCCCCACCTTGGGAGTGTTCCAAACACCGACAAGAATCGCCCTCATCGCATTCTCCTTGCCAGGCATCATTCAAATACACCTGGCATGTTGTGCTCATGTGCCCGGTGATCCAACATGGCTGGGGAAATCCCCTGCAAATGGGACATTCATCTTCTGAATGGAGGACTTTCCAGCAAACAATGTTTGATTGCGTTAAACGGTTTTTTGTTTTTTAAACATGGTCTTTTGTGTTTTCTCCGCCAAAAGAAAAAAACAATAAATTGTTGATATGTTAAATCACGGGACATTCTGTTGGATGCCTGTGAAACAGCCAAATGGGACAAAATACTGTGCAAGCACACATGGCCAAAAGCCAGAAACCGACCGTTGAAGGTCCCTAAAGGGCATCTCAGCGGTTCTGACCTGAATGGAGTGTGCAAAATAAAAACGGACGAAGCAGGAAAACACGTCAGCTGGAAAACCAAAAAGGGTCCCGCAACGCCACCAAGGGCCACAGCAAAAGGTGAGAAGGGCCCAAGGCAAACCCCTAGACCAATTACTTTACTTCGAGTGACCCCCACCCTGACCCTAATTTGTCAGAGTTTCTGACATATCATCTGACCCTAATTTGTCAGAGTTTCTGACATATCATCTGGATATATATATATATATATTATATGTATGTATATATGTATGCATATATATATGTATAAAAATATAAATGTGTATATATATATATATTATATGTATGTATATATGTATGTATATAATTATATATGTATATAAATATAAATGTGTATATATATATATATAAATGTAAATAACTGTATATGTGTGGTATATAAAATCCTCTGACCTCTGACATTCTATTCTGGCATTCTATCTGGCATGTATTCTGACATCCGATCTGGCATCCTTTGTGGCATCTATACTGACAGCTTCTCTGGCATTTTGTCTGGCATTTTTTCTACCATATGTTCTGATATGCGTTCTGGCATGCTATCTGGCATTCTATCTGACATTCTTTTCTGGCGTTCTATCTGGTATATCTTCGGAGATTCTTTGTGGTCGAGGTCTGGCGGGGAACACTCTGATCCGGAGCTTGCGGTGGAGGTCCGGCTGGGAACACTCTGATCCAGAGGTTGCTGTTCGGGTCCGGCAGGGACACTGCGATCTAGCGCTTGCAGATTCCCCAAGTAGTGTCGTGTTTTCCATGGGGAAAACTAAAAATCATCTGGAGATACCGTATCTTGAGCAAACCCAGGTACAGATCTCAGAAATTACCCAAAAGATCCAAACGATGATTCCAACCTACAGTACCATGGCACGTGATTCGCCTTGGTCTCTCTGAAGTTATCCGCTTTCAGGCTGCTGAAATCCAAATGAAGAACCTAGGGCTGTGGCAAACCCAACCATGCCATAATCCCTTTCTGCTGAAATCCAACTTTTAAAGAAAAATCCGACCCACAAAGCATACCCCTTGCCACTTGAAGAGGGTCTATGAAAGGACTTCTTTCACTTGGGGTGTTGGAGACTTGGGCTATGCTCCAAAGGTATGTTCAAGTCATCTCAGAAAAATGGTTAAGTTTTATCAGGCCGCCAAATGATAAAATCAGCTGTGCCTGACCAACTGGTGAAAGAAACCAGGGGTAGCAGCCTCTGGTAAAGAAGAGCTCACACTGAAGAATTTCAATCTTGTGCGGGTTTTGTCATCTACGAATCTTACCTTTTCCATTGTCAGGTTTGCTTACTGAGCTGCTTAGTGTGACTTTAACCGAAGAAAAACAGGTGCAACCTGAGCCTTGGAGGGGTCAAGGATTCTGATCATCTCAAGACTTTGAATCCCAAACCGACTGGTGTCAATCACATCCTTCGATCTATAGCATTTATTTGATTAAATTGGAGCCATTAAGAACATTCCACGGCGGCCAAACTGCACAGTTTCCATCAACATTTCAACGGAGCTGTGCACGGCAAGTTTCCCACTAGGCATTTCCATGTTGGCCCAGAACTGCCAAATGATGGTAGTTACTTTGAGGCCATTTGATTTGGCCAACTGCAAATGTATAGATGATTCACCAGGATGAAAACGCATCTCTCCAAAAAAACGCTCTAAACATCAACAATATCATTCCATATCATTCCCCTAATGTTAGCAGAAAGGCTTCTTTTGACCGCTGGAAAACCCAATTTTAAAATAGTTTAAACACATGCTGCTTCGACCTCATAAATTAGGCACTTGCTGGCATCCTGAGTATGGAATACCGCAGGAGAGAGAAAAAAAACAAGCTCTGAGGGCGGAACAAAAACGGTAATTGAATCCTCCGTATGAAACAACCCCTAAATCATATATAAAGTTATGCAAAGGAGATTGGAGGTGCACCTATCTAAAACTAATTTTTGACATGCTTCAACAATCGTTGACATATGCCTCATATGCCCTTGCCCAACAATCACACCAAGTGACACCAGACCCAACAAGGTCCATGCGGAGCTGAAAGAGGCTTCCCGTTGAGTATCCACAGAAAGTATCCGCTGGGGTCGACTGGGCGGATCTTGGATCTTGAGTCTATTCATGTTGAGAATTGACAAGTTCAGCTGATCCAGATATGGGATTAGAGAGCAGGGGATACACATTTATCGCTAAAACAAGGAAACACGTGTTTGTTCGATGACCCACGAGATTTGTGGGTGGTCGGTTTTCAGAATAATCTTTAAACACGACGGTTCCAAGCCTCATGTCGTTTCTTGTTAAAAAAAAACATGGCAACACATCCTTCAAGAGACACAGGCAAACCGGCAAACCCAAAGTTTTTCGAGATTGTGATCAAAATCCTGCATGACGAGATTAACAAAGTCAAGACTCCTCAACTGGATGGGTGGTGATTTGCTGCTTTTGACTTGGGACTTGAAGAAGACTCTGCAGTAGCATGGTTTGAAGGTGGTTGCTAACCACCCTATCCCTTCTCCCAGCCAATCGATTATTTTTACACCGAAACCCTGGTTTCTTTTATTGAAACTGCTGGTTTTGGCGGGTCCCGGGGGAAGGGAATCACATGTTGGTTGATTAAAGCCACCCATATTCTTTGAGGGAACAGCAAATTGAAAAAACACTCCAGAATGTTGTAGATGACGTTTATATGTTTATCTCGTAGATGTTTTTTGGGCACTGCACAGACAGAGGGTTTTCATTGCGTGGGATTCACAAGGACCAATAAACTCCGTGCACCAACCAAGGCCAAGGCGCCTGGCAGTCTGCATTGTCTGAGGACCAGTGATAGATCCTGGGGTCTTACGTCGAAAGTCGAAAGGCCCCAAACAAAGTGGAAAGCATATCCGAAACACCGGTCAAATTCAGGTCATGTATATCACACACATATACATATATATATATACAAAAAATATATCACACGCACACACACACACACATATATATATATATACACACATATATATATATATACATATATATATATACATATATATATTAGCTTTTTTTAAAGTCTCGTAAAAGGTAGTGATCTTGGAGAGCGTACATCTGGTGACGAGTGCAGATGAACGTGGTGACGGACGTGCGTACGACCCAGCGTACGTGTAAGCGTACGAGTGGACGGACGCGTGACGTACGAGTGGACTGTGCGTACGAGTGGACGGACGTGTGAGCGTACGTACGTGCGTTGACACGTTCACTCGTCACGTGCGCGCGCACGTACGGAAATAAGGTCGACTCGAGTCGGCCTTATTTCTGTACGTCTGAATCTTCCCAATACTAAATATGTAAGGAAAAACCGAGACGTACAGAAATAAGGCCGACTCGAGTCGACCTTATTTTCGTACGTGCGCGCGCACGTGACGAGTGAACGTATCAACGCACGTACGTACGCTCACACGTCCGTCCACTCGTACGTCACGTGTCCGTCCACTCGTACGCTTACACGTACGCTGGGTCGTACGCACGTCCGTCACCACGTTCATTTGCACTCGAACCCCCTACGTTCACCTTTTGCCTAGAGGCTTTAAAAACACCTTTTACGAGACTTTAAAAAAAGCTAACATATATATATATACATATATATACATATACATATACACACACATATATATATATGGGCAATATTTCACTAACCTGAATTAAGGCCATTTGGGGATGATTCCCCTTATTAAGCATGATTCCAGTGAGGTCGCAGTGAGGTCGTTAAAATCTACCTCTATATATTCATAATTAATCATAATTATATATATATAGCCTATAGCAATATTCCCAGGCATAGTCATTCATTCATATAGTTCAGCGTCCATCCGACTAAAAAAAACTTGCACCCGTGCAAACCCAAGCATCATATTTGCCGCGTCGCAATTCACACACGACCAGCCTGCGGCGGTGAACCCAAGCGACTCGCAAGGAGGTGTCCCACTGAAAATTGGGGTTGGCGTTTTCGGCCTCCAATTGGAGTTGCAGTCCATATATACTTGTGTTCCCTGAATTGCCATGGCGCCCAAAACACATCGATAAAGATAGGGTTTGGATGGGTTCGAAAGATTACTTGGAAAATCAAAACAAACAGGGTGAAAACAGCTACGTTGCTCAGTTTTTGGGTTAATTACATATTTCAAGGTTTTCGGGTGAGCAAGTTATTGGAGGTAATTTCAAAAGTGTTATTTTTGGACAAATTGAACACCAAGACATGCCCGGTGACAAATGGAGCAAGTCTGCATGGCGTCAAGGACATTTGCAACCCATTGTGGTTTGCTAATTTGTTGACCTGCCCAAGACTTGATGGGTTGCGGATTGACCAGTGCCACATGGCGTGCACGTGTTGAACTACTGTTGCGCTCCTATGTTTTCATTGCCTCCATAATGAAGTGTTCAGCAAGGCGCACTCTGCTAACTATGTGGTCACGGGTCCATGAGTCGCCTGGTTACGAAACCATCATTTAGGTATTTTGCCCATTGGAAATCAGACGTCAGGCAAAGGTGGCAAGTTTTCACCATCCTGAAAACTACCGCTACAATTTTTTTCCTTGCAACTTTGCCAGTTGTTTTAAGAACTGTGCTGGGCTCGGCCATTTCAGCGAACGCAGCAAAAGGAACGTTATTACGCCCCCCCCACCCACCCCCCCAACCCCCCCCAGCAACAGCGTAGCACGACGTGTTGCGTAAAGATGATGCAGCAGCGTGCAAGCGTAGCATGACGTCTTGCGTGCAAGATGATGCGGCAGCGTGCAAGCGTAACATAACACTTGCGACCAAAAGCGTAGCACGACGTGTTGCGTGCAAGATGATGCGGCAGCCTGCAAGCGTAACATAAAAATAGGTAACAAAAAAAAAGTCCAAGCGAACGCAGCAAAAGGAACGTTATTACGCCCCCCACACCCACCCCCCCCAAAAAACAAAGAAAAAGGCCAGGCGACCTGTGGACCCGCCAGCAACTATGTTACTTAGTGGGTGTGTCATCCAAGCATCTTGAAATAAACTTACTAAATGTTTAGAAACACTTGGCATTTGGTTAGAAGTCTACCTTCTAAATTTTCAAAATTAAATGTCAATGCTTCAAAAAAATCTAAATGCACATCTGCATCGTCAAGTAATTTATATAAATCACGTTGTTTGTCTTGTAAAAAACTCAAAATCCAATGTTCTACCTCTATGCTAGGCATTATTTTCGAGATTCTGATTTTTGTTTCGCATCCTATATATATATATATATAGTCATGAATAGCCCACCGCACGATGAGCACCCAAAACTTTGAACTTTCTCTTCAAAGGCGACCGAATTCATATAGGTCCCAACTTAATCCAGCTGGGGATAATGCAACCAGCTGATGAGTACAAAAACTGTGTTCTTTAAAAAATAGACATCATATTTCCATGTCGTCTCACAGCTTAAAAAATGAGTGGAGGATCAGAAAAACATTTTTCCAGATAAAAAAAATAAGACACTAGGATCTTAAAAAAATATTGCCTATTTCATCTAAATTTAGTGGTAGGTTAGGTTTATTTTTTTTTGATCTGGAAATATTTTTTCTTGATCCCCCGAGGCTAGGGTAGATCAAGCTGCTCGAAAGCATCAAAAACAAATTATTCAGTTTTTTTTTTCCCTTTTCCCTTTTTCCTTCCTTCGTTCCTCCCTCCCTCCCTCCTTCCTTCCTTCTTTCCTTTGTTCCTTCCTTCCTTCTTTTCGGGCGCGAAATTAAGTTGGCAATTTTTTTTTTGTTTTGCTATTTTTTTTTTGGTCGTCCAGGCTCCCTTCCTTGCTTTTTGCACCTAAAATCTCTCATTTGCTGCATTTTGTAGCTACTCATTCGCACTGTTCATCAATTTTTCCAGTGGTTTCATGAATTTTTCCATGGTGCTTATCGAGCTTTCCATTGTTTTCATTGATTTTTCCATGATTTTCATGGAATTTTCCAAGATGTTCATGCATTTTCCATGGTTTTCGTCAATTTTGCCATAGTATTCTTCAATTTTTCCATGGTTTTCTGCAATTGCTCTATGGTCTTCTTCGATTGTTCCGTGGTTTTCTTCCATTTGTCAATGGAATTTTCTATGTTGTTCTTCAATTTTTGTATGGTGTTCATTCATGTTTTACTGGTTTTCATTCATTGTTCCAAAGTTTTCATTGATTTTTACATTGTTTTCATTGTTTTTTTCCGAAGTGTTCATTGATTTTTGGAGATACATGATGTGCAAACTATAAACTGTAGATGTATAGAGGTATACATGCATGACTAATCATGACTATATGCATATGTAGATCAATGTATTTACAAGTGTAATTAATATATCTGCAGGGTTTGGTTTTAGGGTTTATTTAGGGTTGCTTTATGGTTTATTCTAGATTTGTTTAAGGTCTATTTAGGGTTGGTTTTAAGGTTTCTTTAGGGCTGGTTTAGGGTCTGTTTAGGGTTTGTTTAGGGTTGAATTAGGGGTTATTTAGGGATACAACATGTACATACAAATAACTATACTTATGTGGACGCATATGCATGCACATGATTATTTACAGTTTATTTTGGATGAAAGCTGTGTATATAAATATAGATACAGATATAGATACAGATAGATATAGATAGATATAGATAGATTTAGATAGAAATAGATAGATACAGATAGATCTTCCTTCCTTCCTTCCTTCATTCCTTCCTTGCTTCCCTCCCTTCCTTCCTTCCTTCCTTCCGTCCTTCCTTCCTTCCTTTCCTTTTCTTTCCTTTTCTTTTCCTTCTCTCCTACTAGTTGCTATTGTTTTTAGACCGATTTTTTTTTAATCCGGATTTTTTTTTCTTGATCCGGATTTTTTTTTAACCCCTCCCCCTTAACAAAATGCCAATGTTATACCTGGGGTCATCCTGGACCTGACCGCGCCTGCATCTGTCATGGCACTCCCAGAGCTCCAGTCATTGGGGTCCGCATCCAACCCCGTGCCACAGGTTGATTGCCTGGTAAAACTCAGGACATTTTCGGAGTGTTTTTCTTCAACAAACGGCTTTTGTTTAGGAAAAAACAAGTGTGCATTCTATTAGCGTGTATTTTTGGCAACATCTACTATACATGAACCATTGTTAAAAATTCTGTGGACATTCTATAGGTACATGTAAATATTGGTTGTGGATAAACAAGTGTCAAACCTAAAATATAGAATGAAAACAATACCAAAAAAATGCTTAGATAAATATCAACTATCTTGACCCATAATGTGACATGCTAAACGAACTATATATATATATGTATATTATGTTATATCTGCCCCAAATGTAGATATTCTGACATTGTATCGGACATATATGCTCACAGTTTATCTGACATATCTATTTGAGGTGTATATTTGACATTCTATCAAACCTATACTCTCACCTTCAGTCTACGTAATGACAAATGTTCTCACACTCTTCGATCTCTACGTGATATGTTTATCTGACATATATGCTGACATTCTATCTGACCGACATTCTGACCGGCTGTCTGAAATATATTCTAGCGTGCTTTCTGAAAGTATGTCCGACATATATTCTGACACGTCGTCTGACAGATGTTCTGACATTTTATCTGGCATCTATTCTCACATTCAACCTGCCATATGTTCGCACATTCTTTCTGACATATTCGTGTATTTTGGCATGCTGAAATACCTATACTCTGACTCTCTGTATGGAACATCTTCTGACACAAATTCTGATATTCTACCACTATCTATCACTGACATCATTATTCTATACCCATCTTCCTGACCCAGCTCAGTCCGGTGATCCCCAGAGGTGAGGAGACATCGACCAATAGGGGGAAACATACGCATTCCATTAAATATATAGACATATGTGTCATATGGTACATGTATCATAGTATAGAATAGTATAGACATATTCTAAATGACATATATGTAAATTCATTAGGTATATGTCATTTAATCTTTCATAGATCATCATCGATCCATTAGGCAAAATATGAAAAAAAACAAAGGATCTATGAAATGGTCGATTTTCTCTGAGTGAATTCGCTGTAAGAAAGACTGCGGGCACAAAGTCAGTCACAAAACTTGCGAAACATGCGCCCTCATGGAAGATATCGGTGTCTCACAGCATCCCCTTGATCCATTTGTTTAGAGTTGCAATGCCAAGTGGCCCAGATACGCCGAAAAAGAAGCTAGGAAGAAGAAGCAGGAAAGACCTGCCGGGAGCCATGGATGAACATATGATTGTAGCTATAGTAGTCGTCATCATCTGTATCCTTGCATTCCTAAAATCAAAGAACTGCGTCTAGCCAACGGCCGAATCACCCCATTGGTCATCCAGTCACAACTGAAGCCTTGGGTCATTGGGATCAAATACAGCGCCCAAAAAATACCTACATACCAATGCCAACCCTGGATGTATAAAACTCTTGGCAATGTAATTGGCGGGGAACAATTTCAGTCGCACATAATTTCTTGTTGTGGGGAACACCTCGGAACTTCTCATTTCACCAAGCGGGGTTTAACAATCTGCGGCTGACATTGCATCTGGTAGGAATGCTACAGAATCAAATGGTTCAACAACATTTCAGGTCGTTTCAGATCTTGGTTTCTGCGGATATATTGTAAGATCATTGCATCTGGTAGGAATGCTACAGAATCAAATGGTTCAACAACATTTCAGGTCGTTTCAGATCTTGGTTTCTGCGGATATATTGTAAGATCTGAAATGATCTGAAATGATATATGTCAGTTTACCAACTTGCCCTCCGGGCAGTTTGCAACTGAAACCACCTGTCATGCACCAACTTGCCTGCCAGGTATATACTGAACCACCTGTCATGCACCAACTTGCCTGCCAGGTATATGTCCGTGACCACCACCTTTGGGTCAAATGCCCTTTGCCAGGTGGGTGGGTAAACAACCAAGAGCGATGGCTTCGAAAACAGGCTGACTTCGTGCGCTTGCCTGACTGAACCTTTTGCAGCAACTTCGTGGGTGCTGAACCGCTGATAAAGCTACATTGGTAGCGGAGCGCCTGTTTGCGTTCCAACCACTGCGCTACTCCAACTACAACCTCTAACCTTCATCATAACCTCCAACCTCACCCTGGATTCCTTCAAGGGGAACTTCCTCTACCTGTTGCTCGAGCTGCACGCTCTTAACGAGCACTATGACAACTTCGAGTTCTGGAAAGACTGGAACTGAGCTGGATACCCAAAGCCTTCGGGACAGTTTCATCCCGACCTTTGATGGTACCACCACTGGTTACCGAGAATGGCGAAAGCGGATAGTGATCTACGCAAAGAAGATGGAGCTTTCGAAAAGAACCCAAGAAGCTGTGTTGAACCTGTTAGGATCACTCCAAGGCACTGCTTGGAGGATCGTCGAAGACTTTGACCTGAACAAGGTGAACGACCCTGAAGCCTTTGAGAATATCCTCAAACAGCTCGATGCAGCCTTCCAGTATGACAACAAAGTTGAGATGCCAGCCGACTTCACGGCCTACTTTGACTCTGCAGGCCGACGTCCCGGCCAATCCTTGCTTCAGTTTGTGACGGAGCATGACGAAAAGCTGAGACGCCTGGAGAAGCACAAGGTTGTCCTTCCTCCTGAAGTTCAAGGTTGGTACTTGCTCAACCGTGCCAATCTCAGCCGAGAACAGAAACAGATGGTGATGACCCAGGCCAACACGCTGAAAAGAACCAAGATCCAAGAGTCGATGTTTGCCATCTTGGGTCAGGACTACAAGAGTGGCCATGGAATTCCCAACTCCCGATGGTCTATGCGATCTTCTGGAAAAGGTCGTGGTTACTGCGCTGATGATGAGACCGTGGAGTCCGTCGCTGATGACTGGGCCGACTGGGATGAAGATGACTATGGGTACTATGAGTATGACGAGGACGACACCAACTGGCAGGACTATGAGTTTGACTATGATGCGGCGTACTACGAAGATGATGCTGGCAACCATGATCCTACGCTGGACTATGAGTTCGACGTCGCCGAGTACGACTCCTGCTATGCCTCATACCTTGATGCCCGGAAGAGATTCAACGACTTGCGAATGGCCCGCGGATTTCTCCCTGTGGTCGCCTTGGACCCTACAGCCTCTTCTTCGGGTGTGTCACCAACTCAGATGCCGCTGCAGTCCAACAAGGGCAAGGGCAAGAAAGGTAAGTCAAAGGGGAAGGGCAAGAACAACTTCAGGCCGCCACGGCCACCTATGAAAACACCTGATCCTCGAGGACGTGCTCAAGCTGCTCTTCACGCCCCATGTCTGCGTTGTGGATCGTCGTCCCATACGACGGCCAACTGCACTCAGGGTTCCAAAGCAACTCCAAAGGCAGCACCAGCTGGCAATGCTGCGAAACGCCAAGCTGTGGAGAGCATGGCCTTCCAACTTGAAGGCGGCATGGTGATGTTTGAAGATTCCACAGGTGCTGAACGACCTGACTGTGCGATGATGGACCCTGGAGCTTCGTCCTTCCTCATGGGCATGGGACCGTTGATGCGATACCTCGAGCACCTGGGCAAGCTTGGATTTCCGATCAACCAGATCAAGTTCAAGAAGGCAGATCGCACCTTTCACTTTGGCGGCGATCACAAGGCTGTCAGCAACTGGACAGTCCACTTGCCGATCTACCTCAACAACAAGTTTGGTCTGGTCCAAGCCTTTGTACTTCGAGGGGAAACACCCATGTTGCTTGGCCGCCCCATTGCCAAAGCAATTGGACTGACTGTGGACTTCCTCAACGATCGACTGCGATACAATGATGGTGAATGGCGTGCTGCAACTTCGGGCAGACACATGGAATACCTGCTACCTCTGACTGAGGACTACGACCCTTCCATCGACATCAACAACCCTGAGTTTGACTTGGTGCTTGAAGATGAGAAGGGCCCTGACTTTAACTTGGACGAGTTCAAGGAGTCTGAAGAGATCTATGTGACTGAGGATGCAGTCATTCCTGAAGGCTCCAACGTCCTCAAGACCAAGCAGCTGAAGTCCTTAGACACCTCAGTGCTGACCCAACTCAATGCAGCAGAAGCCTACATCTCACAGACCTTGCGCGACATGGACTTTCGTCAACCAAGGCAACTGTGGGAAGTCTACTGTGGCGAGAGCCGTATGACCAAGATTGCCACCTCCCTGGGCATGGATGCGCAGCACTTCGGCCTCAACAATGGTTGGAACTTCTCCTACAAGTCCCACCAGCGCGACTTCATGAAGCTGCTGGATGAACACCAACCTGAAGAAGTGTTTCTATCGCCCACTTGTGGACCTTGGTCTCCAATGCAGAATATCAATGCCAAGACGCTGCAGCGTCAAGAACAACTTCAACAACTACGAGATTGGCATCACAGAGTTCATCTGCGTTTTTGCAGAAGGATCTACTTGAAGCAGGTCAACGAAGGCCGACATGCACACGTGGAACAACCAACACCTGCTTTGTCATGGCGCACCAGCGCATTGTCAACTTTGCCAGGTCACCGTGCCAAGTTCAGCCAATGCCAGTATGGCGCTATGTGCAAGAACGACAACGAGCAATGGCTGCCAGTCCGAAAGGACACAACTCTTTTGACGACAAAGCTGGCCGTGGCCCAAGCCATGAATCGACAATGCCCTGGAGATCATCAACATTGCCGTCTTGAAGGTTCACTTCGTGGATTTCAAGTGCATCGCACAACCTACATGGAAAACTACCAACCCGCTATGGCATCAACTCTTGCGGCAGCTATGGCAACACCTGAAGCCCCACACAACTGGGAACATGGCTATGCCGTGCAAGAGATCACCGAGCACGTTGGCAAGCTCGTGGAACTCCATGTCGAAGGCAAGTCTGCAGCCCTTCGAGTTGTGCAGAAGCTCCACAGAAACCTTGGACACCCTTCAACGGCATCTTTGGTTGAACTTTTGAGCTCCAGAGGTGCAAGCCCTGATGTTTTACAAGTTGCTGGTTCCTATGTTTGCTCAGCATGTCAGCGCTACAAGAAACCCAATCAAACTGCACCATCTACTTTGGCCAAAAGCGACCACTTTAACCAACGACTTCAAGCTGATGTCTTTTGGATCAAAGATGGTGACAAGAAGTTTGCGGTTCTTTCATGCGTTGACTCTGCCACCAAGTACCAGACTGCAACCTTGGTGCCTGATGAGAAAACCTCCAACTTGATAGCTGGTTTGGAAAGATGCTGGATTGCCCATTTTGGGCCACCTGAAACCCTTGTCACCGATGAAGGCAGGGGATGGCTTTCAGACCCAATGGCTTTGTGGACTGATGAGCACTCGATCCATCATGATGTTGCTCCTGGAGAAGCTCACACCCGACTGAGTCTTGTGGAACGGCGACATGCAGTTCTACGAAAGAGCACTGAGCTCTACATGCAAGATCTACAACTTCATGGAGCTGATGGCATCAGGTCTGCTCTGACCTACATAGTGCCGCAACAAAATGCTCAGCCCACAGTTTCCGGCTACAGCCCTTCACAATGGCTTTTGGGGTATCAACCACAGGTCAATGGACTTTTGACTTCTGACCAGATCACCCCTGTGCACTTAGCCGGAGGCCACTCCTTTGAAGATGCTTTGATGCGTCGCAATGCAGCCAAGTCAGCCCTTCAACAAGCTGACACTGACCATCGACTTCGCCGTGCTCTTCTCAGAAGATATGCCGGCGCCAACATACGACTTGCTGTTGGTCAGACATGTTTTTACTGGCGTGATGCTCAACAAGCAGACCTTGTCAAAATCAGATGGCGAGGACCAGCCAAGGTTCTCATGGTTGAGGATGATGAGCAAGGCAATGCTTCAACCTACTGGATTTGCCACAAGACCCAACTCCTGCGTTGTGCTCCTCACCATTGCCGCCCTGATTTCCGACAGATCTCCAACAACGTGGTGGACAATCTTCTTGAAGCCAAAGAAGTTCTACGACAAGTCAAGTCTCGTGGCGTGACAAGGTTCCTGGACTTGAACCGCTTGAATCGTCAACACATTGACGACATCAATGAAGATGAAGAGATGATCTCCGACCACGAGGCCGATGACTATGTGCCTGAGGCCAAACGTCGTCGACTTGCTGAACTTCAAGATGGAGCTGAAGGTGATGATGACTACGAGCCATCAATTGCCGATGATGGTCCTCGTGATGATGATCGACCTCCTGATGATGGTCATCACCCGTCCCCTGGACTTATGGGACTGCCAGAAGGATCACCTTCGTCCCCTGGACTTTTGGGACAACATGATGGACTTTCTCCGTCCCCTGGACTTATGGGACCACCAGCTCCAATGGCTGATGAACCTCCTCTACCTCCAACGTTGCCAATCAACAACAACGACGAAGTGGAGCCCTCAGCAGAAGTTTTTCCTCCAACACCAGCAGCTGGTCAAGCTTTAGACCCTGCAACTGCTGAGAGATTTCAAGTTCCACAACAAGAGACTTTTGAGCAACGACGAGCACGAGTTGACCGCCAAGAAACTTTGTCTTTTGGACCCCGCAGGCCACAACTTCAAAGCTCACATGGAGCTACACCATATGATCGTCCTGCATGTGGCGATGATGATGCTGCTGCCAGCATGGCTTTCAATGTGGAGGACATGGAACAAGAGTCACTGCCTGGTGACTGGTGCTTCAAGCCTGAGACTGGCTACTTTGAGCTGCGTGAAGGTGCCCGAGTACGTGATTTCTGGGAGCTGAAAGCTGGATGCCTCCTTCGACATCACTGTCACCAACGGCGCACTCTCTTTGACCCAGCTGGCATCTCAGACATCCCAGTTCCTCTTGACAAGCTTGACAACGTCAGGGTCACCATTCACTTTGACCGTGACGGCAGTGCCAAGACCTTCACGGATGACTTCAGAAATCCTCAGCATCATGACAAAGACCTGCGGCAGCATCAATTGCCAACTACATGGAAGGGTATCACAGTTTTTCAACTCAATGCAGAAACCAGAAAAGAACTCAACATGTTTTCCAGCGACAGCAACCACTGTTACCACGTTCAGAATGCGAAGAAGGTCGCCCAAGGCCTCAAGAACCAACATCAAGGACAACAACGTCGAGATGTCACCAAGATGGCCAAGAACAAAGGCGAAGTGGTAGAAAAGCACCTGAACCAAACTGAAAGAGAAATGTTCCACCAAGCGAAGGTGAAAGAACTTCGCAGCTTTTTTGAATGTGGCGTTTGGGAGTTTAGCACTGCAGAAGAAGCCACACCAGAGAGAACACTTACAAGCAGGATTCTTTTGAAATGGAGTCGCAATGCTGATGGTAGCCCTCGTGCAAAAGCACGACTTGTGGTGCGTGGGTTCAACGATGTGGACGCGCTCATGGGCAACTTGGAAACAGCGTCACCAACCACCAGCCGACTTTCAAGATCCCTGCTGCTCTCTGTTTCCGCCAACTTGCGATGGCGAGCATGGTCTGCAGATGTTAGCACTGCCTTCCTTCAAGGCCTACCACAAGAACGAAAACTATGGCTAAAGCTTCCCAACGAAGCCCTGCAGATCCTTGGAGCCACCGCCAACACAAGAATGTATCTACGAAAGCCAGTTTATGGCCAACTTGATGCTCCTAGGAGATGGTTTTTGGAAGCCGTCCGCCGACTGAAAAGCCTTGGATGGCAACAACATGCGCTTGACCCTTGCTGTTTTTGCCTCTACGACTTCAAGAAGGAGTCAAGCCCAACGCTTGTGGGGATGCTGTGTCTTCACGTTGATGACATGCTTGCTGCCGGAGATCCAAACTCCAAAATCTATGTGGATGCCGAGACTGCCTTGAAGAAAGCCTTTGACTTCAGGACCTTCGAGACTGATGAGAAGACCCTGGAGTACTGTGGTGTGAAGCTTGAAAGGCATGACCATTGCTGGAAGGTCAATCAACATGACTACATCCAGAAGGTCAAGCCCGTGACCATACACAAAGGCCGTACGGCCGAAGATGAGATGAACGACCATGACAGGTCACAACTTCGAGCTCTCCTTGGCTCACTGCAATGGCCTGCCGTGCAGACTGCACCGCACTTACAGTGTTCTGCAAGCCTTATTAGTGGTCAGCAGAAGACGGGAAAACTACGTGCGGTGATTGAAGCCAACCAACTGCTGCGCTTTGCAAAACAAAATAGCGATGTCAAGCTCAACTATGAACCCCTGGACATTGACTCACTTGCCGACTTAAGGCTCTGTGCAATGTTTGATGCTGCCCATGGAGTCCGAGAAGATGCCACGTCTCAGGGTGGCTACCTGATCTTCGTCGTGCCCAAGAAGATCTTTGAGAAGGAGACATCCTACCACTTGATAGAGTGGCGCAGCTTCAAACTCCCCAGAGTGGCAAGGTCAAGTCTAAGTGCCGAAGCTCAAGCTTTTGGCCAAACAGCGGATATGGTAGAGTTCATATGCCGATATTGGACTTGCCTCTTCAACCCTCCTTCAAAGCTGAAAGAATGTCTGGACCAACGATCTGACCTTGAGCCCGTCATGATTACCGATGCCAAAGCCCTCTATGACAGCTACAACAAAGAAGGTTTGACTGGCTCTTCGTCCGTTGACAAAAGGACAACTACAAGCTTTGGGTGGTGTTTTGAAATGGATGAGCAGCGAAAAGCAGTTCGCTGATGGTTTGACAAAGAGTTCTACCAGAACTTTGCTGGCTGACCGACTTCGACATCATCGACAGAAGCTGGTGTGGGACCCATACTACACTAGCGCGAAACGCAAAGATGCTGCAGAAAGAGAAGCAAGCCGCAATGAGTTTGCGAAAGGGAAGGAATCCAATCAACATCAACCTCACTCTCAACCTCTCACCTCACCTTCACCTACAACACAACCACAACATGAACGCATGGATGATGGAAACTATGAGCTGCAGATCCCTGAGGACCCTGCCGAGCTCTACACGATGGAGGATGAAGACATGAATGAAGAGACCTATGAACCTGTGTATGACGACACTCATGTCGAGTCCTATGAGCCTGTCGAGGCCTACGTAGCAACCCCAAAGAATGCCAAGGTGATAAAGTATGTCATCGCGGCGCTGACCTGGTTGCCTACGACCTCTGCAATGCATGCAGCTCCGGACCATGAACATGGACAGAGCGGAATTTGGATTTTCGCCATTTTGGCGATGATGCTCCTTTGCCTCCTCCTTGGACCTTGGCTTGGTGCTCGATACGAGCGACTGCGCCTGCAACAGGCAATGGACCTTGCCTATGCCCACGTGGACCAACTCCAACGAGAAGGTGCAGAACAGGCGGATTTGATTCGCCGACTTCGGTGTCGATGCTATGATGTGGCTGGCCGCCGCAACGAGATCGCGAATGAACTGGAAGAAACAAGACGCAACGCCAACGTGATGGCGATTATGCTGGCCTCTCAAATCGAAGCAATTCGGTTTCTACAAGCAAGAACCGATAGACTTCGAAGCCTGATAGCCAACCACCAAGCTCCGTGCCCGCTTGGCGACACAGTCCTTGTGCAGCCGACACTGGACGGCTCACTGTGGCACATCGACCCTGAGTGCCCCATCATCGAGCTAAACCGAGCTCACATGGTGCAAGAGCACGACCATTGTGAGTACTGCTGTGCGAGAGACCGAAACATGGTGACAGACCGAGCTTTCACTGGACGATGATGCCGAAGATTCTGTGAGAGAGCAATTTTTCTTTTCACCTGACACATGAGGCTCTTTTTAACAACTGCCCGTGTCAGTTTACCAACTTGCCCTCCGGGCAGTTTGCAACTGAAACCACCTGTCATGCACCAACTTGCCTGCCAGGTATATGTCCGTGACCACCACCTTTGGGTCAAATGCCCTTTGCCAGGTGGGTGGGTAAACAACCAAGAGCGATGGCTTCGAAAACAGGCTGACTTCGTGCGCTTGCCTGACTGAACCTTTTGCAGCAACTTCGTGGGTGCTGAACCGCTGATAAAGCTACAATATATTTTTCAAATTCCCTGACACAATATATAAACATCAGCAGCTCTGGGGCTTTGGAAGTCAAAACAAGGCCACCATTCATCTCGAAGTTCTCAACTTGAATCCTACGTTCACCTCATCTTGCAATCAGCCAGTGCCGGGAACATAGGGCATCAACATGACTTGGTCGATTTGGACTTGATCAGACTTTAGTATTTGACCAGTATTTGAAGAATATGATCAGACAAAAAATATGGTCAAGTTGACCAATCAGACTTTAGACCTTCTCGAACATTC
The DNA here is from genome assembly GCA_947184155.2 of Cladocopium goreaui. Classification (NCBI taxonomy): domain Eukaryota; class Dinophyceae; order Suessiales; family Symbiodiniaceae; genus Cladocopium; species Cladocopium goreaui. The sequence goes on from CAMXCT020000421.1 coordinate 37,232, forward strand.
TATGTCAAATGCCCTGGCAAATATTCACCCTCAATCAACCAGGAGCCAGGAACATTTAGGGGCAAACCTTTACGCATGCAACGACTGGAATTTTGCGCTACAGTTGCCCTATCATTCCGATTTTATGACCGGCTGGTCGCGCTGCAACCTGACCGACCATTGCATGATCCAACAAGAAAATTGTACAAGTAGGCGGTAAGCCATTGCGTTCTATATAACCCCGGTGGAGTTGGCTGGAATTGGTCTATTCCTCCGTGAAATTGGTCTATAACCATTAGGCTTCAAGGCTGATGTTCCAGACATAGGGGGGCCCATCATCCAATGTTTCAGGGTCAAAGTCCAAGACATGAATAGAACCACCAAACAAAATGTTGCTGATATGATTGGGTGCTTAGCCAATCATATGGTAAAAAATCGTTTGTTTGGCTATACGACCACTATTTTGATACATGAATAATATTCATTGCGCTAGATAGGTAGCACTGTGTAGATCAAACAAACAACATAGCAAGACATAGCACTGCATAGATAGAGTTATAAGATCAGAAAGTAAGATATACAAATAGACAAACAAACAAACAAACAAACACATAGATAGACACAGAAATAGATAGATAGATAGATAGATAGATAGATAGATCGATGGATGGATGGATGGATTGGATTGGATTGGATTGGATTGGATTGGATTGGATAGGATAGGATAGGATAGGATAGGTAGATGGATAGATAGGTAGATAAATAGATAGGTAGATAAATAGATAGGTAGATAGATAGATAGATAGAGATATAAATATATATATATAGATATATTAGATTCAGTTAGATTTTATCTGATTTTGATTCAGATTTAGATTAGATCAGATTAGATAGATAGATAGATAAATAGATAGATAGATAATCAAATAGATAGATAGATAGATTAGATCAAACAACATAAGGTTAGATTAGATTTGGTTGGATTATTGGATTACACATTTTTTCTTATATAGATTCGATAGTATAGATGGATGCATATTGATGGATGGACGGACAGATAGTAGCGTGTTTTCGAAACAGGGCATGTTTGTGTATGATTTTTGTATGCACATATGCATGCATTTACGCACTCATGCATGTACAAAGGGATGTCCGCATATGTATAGATACATACCAAATGTGCACATATGACAAACTTGATCAAACATGAGAAGGAAAACACACACATACCCCCTGGTAATTGAACATGTCCATGTAACATTACCCCGGAAAGAAGATGATTTACCGATTCAATATGACTATTGTCCACCACAATTCCATCCAGGCTCGGCCTCTGCCACAGTGCTACCATGGGGGCCCATCAAGTCAGGGAGCCTCGGGCACCACATGGGAAGCGCTGTTGCACCAAACACCACGCCCCACCAACCAACATAAGACCCTAAGAATGGCATGTGTCTACTATATATGAGGACGGTGCATACCCTTACCTTAAAACCCCCTATTTGGCAGAGTCGAAACATGGGATGTAAGGGAATGTATGTATATATATATATATATAACCCCCAAATAAATTTCGTCATTGGATATGTCTTTTGGGGCAGTTTGCACAGTAAATAGGAAAATCGCCGGAAACGGGCACTTGATGACAAGGCTTTGATCTACCCGCAGGTACAATACCCTCCAAGGAGACCCAAAAGGATCCCAAAAGGTGGGTTCCTCTGTAGCTATGTATGTTCTTCTCCTGCCATTAACCCCAATGTGTTGGGAGGGCGAATTACTTTCACAACGGAATGAACTGCCAGTCCAATATCCAGCCACAAAGACACGTATTTAGATTTCCCAATGTATAAGGCAGTAAAATAAAGCCTACCATACACAAATATATATATATATATATATCATGTAATATGTATAATATGTATATGGTATGCACATGAGAATATACACTATAAAGACCATTGCGTATGTATGTATAACTAATATATATATATATAAACATACTGTATCTTGGAAGCTTAGTGGTGGCGGCTCAGATTCAGGAAACATCCACGAGATGGATCAGGAAATTGTGATGGAATTGATGATCCATGAATCATGAGACATGATTTTCCAATTTTCATCAATAGCTGTGATAGACGACCAAAGAGTGGATCTGCTAACATCCATTCATTGGACGTCTACCAGTTGAACCTGATGATCTGCAAGAAAACGGATGAAAATGGTTGGATGACCACCATGGTCTCCACCATCTACCAACATATCAATCATAAGGAACTATAAGAAGCCTAATAAGGGTCAATCTTCCTATTTAGAACATGTTTGGACCACTTCTGGAAGTCTCTACGTCTCACTCACTGTGTACGCAAATCTGGTCTGAGGCCCCAACTTCTGTACACAAAAACTGGTCGGTTGAGCCCAAAGTTTGGCGGAATGCGGAACTTTAGGCAATGAAGTTTACTCCAAGCCACCCTCAATTTCATAACATGTGCTTGAACAAAATGAATACAAGTCAGCTAAACTTTGGGCAACCAACAGTGCAAACAATTTGCTTGGGATGTTTTCATCAGCAGTGAAACCCCGAATGTAATGCGCTGACTTTTAAGACTTGTATTGATCATGTGACTCCCTTTGGCTTGTAAAATGACTTAACAGTGATCATTGAAATTGTTGCACGGGGATTCAGCCAACCCCGAAAGGTCACCCGCAAATAAACGATTAAATTAGTATCGTTTAGATATGTCATGTATGTTGTTGCAGAAAAGGACACGTATACACAACCGGACGTTTAGGATCGTTTAGGAAATAGGATGGAATAGCCTCACCCCTCACAGGGCAGCATCTGAAGGATTTTGCGTGGGTTGAAGTTACTCCATCTAGCACGCACGTGACAGATCCAAACTCCAATGCAGGACAAAGGGGTGCACTCCTGAGATTTCTACTTTTATGGATCCTTCGAAAGTTGAGTTTCCAAGATATGATTGCTCGCAACGATATATATATATATATATATATGTATATATAATATATTAGATTTTACGGTATATTGAAGTGCGTGAATGTGTATGGAATTTTGTGGAACAGTGCGGAATACCCGGGGGGGTACCAAATCAACTGCCAAGACACGTCACACCAAATACGCTGATATAAGCTGAGATTACACCCGCATGCTTTTGTAGATTCATTCAAGCATGACGTACGATAATGTATGAGGGTTTGTTGGTCATCACAGGTGCCCTCACTCACTTGCGCCCGTAGAAATTTGACTGGGCTCTTTGTATTCCCCTAATTTCCTGCCGGAGCATGACGAGCATAACTGGGTCTGGGGGTCTGGGGGGCTCCGACACGGCGCACTGCCATTCTTGGCGTCGTATTTGGGTTGGGGCCCAAAAATGAGTTTTTTTTTTAACTCCAAATGACAATCAAATAATTGGGAACATGATGATAAACCCTGATAAACCAATGGATTTAGGGGTGTTAACACATTTTAGCCAAACTTCCAGGTATCAAGACCATGTTCTTGTTACACTTGTGGTTTCAACCTGCACTATTGTAGAGGCATGTATCATAAACTCTGGAGATTGAGACCCTCGCATGCGAAAAAAAATGCATCGAACAAATACAGTATATGTTTTCAAAAACCCAGAAATCATCATCCCCTGGATGTTGGTATACGGTATACCATCTAATTAGCTAGCCAAACAATCCAACAATGAAACGTGAAGAAATCCGGATGGACTGCCTTCACAAACCAGGATGGACTGTCAGCCTGGTTTCCCATGTGTTTTCCATGATTTCTCCGGAGAAAATGGTGTCGTTGTCCTTTCCCAATGTCTCGGGATCTTAAAGAAAAGACACGTGTTGTTGAACACCAAAAGCAAAACACATGTCCTAAACAGGGTGATTTCATCACAACCACTCCGAGTCCAATTAGTGATATACCTCATAGGGGTCCCAAGTTGAAAAGTTTCACAGGGCTAGAAACATGTCCACGTGGGACAATGATCCTTTTGGTAAACACCCAAACAAGAGACATCAAGAGGCTCAAATTTTGGCACAAAAAAATGTGGTTCATATAATTTCATATATTAATATATATTACAGTACTTGTTTTGTCATGTAAAGAACTATTTGTCCTGGATTCCCCCAACATTGCCATACATTGCCCAATGGGGCCACCGGATCTCACCGGGGATCCCCGCCTTTCGTAAGGCCTGAGATTTTGTTGAGATCCCCAAGCCATTTCCGTCCACAACTTACGGCCGTTGGCCCGGCCCTGTTCGAAGGATTATGGGAAGATAGCAATCAAAAATGTGCCCAAGGGGTCCAAAATCAAGCAAATAATGAAACAGTCTACGCAAAGGTGAGAAAAACAGGCAATCTGTACATGACTCTATGAAATAGGAGTTTATGTACACATGTTACACAATGTTACACATGTCATTCTACAAAGGAGTTTTGGTAGATAATGATGTGTTTCCGTGCACGACGCATCATACACGAACACATCACATAAAGTGTGTTCACACAGAGTATAGTTCAAAACGAGTTTCATCACACCACAATCTGTGATCAGTTGAAAGGGGGTTTGTGGTCCCTTGCAGGTTCGAGGAGCGCTTCACGAATGACTAAAATTCGATGATCAAAATTGAGATTTGGAGATCCAACATCATTAGCCTTCAGGATGTCCCAAGCCAGTTTCATGCTTTCCATGGTCCAATTTTCCTGGGTCGGCCGACTCTTTGGTTAAATGGTTTTTATGGTTTTTTGGTATATGTAATAAGAAACAAAAGTAACTTGTTGTGAGTGTGACCTGGGTCTTCTCAGTTGAAAGGTTTGATTTTGCGGAGAGGTCCCTGTGAAGGAGCACCACTTCATTTGCCCGTTGGTAAACGAAGTCGTTAGAGTTGTTTCTATCGATGTAAGTGGTGTGCAAACGTAATATTTTTCTCAAGCCTTAGAGTTGAAATGTATTTAGCAGTCTCCCTGTACTGTGTGTCGTTTGAAGGGACTCTAAACCGTAAAGTAGTCTACTAATGATAACGGAGTTATAAACTAATTATATTATATAAGTAATTTCCATTTTCTGCTTCAGTTCGGTTTGTTTCAATATCAAGGCGTTTCAAAATTGGCATGGTGCTCGAGATTCGGCGCCTTCCTTCCTGCGCAGGATCAGCTTTTTCCCGTCGTCTGCATCACGGTTCCATTACAAAATTTCATTCTGCCGATGTTGGTATTAAAACTGTCATATAATTGCGTTTGCAATCATTTATATGCATTTCTCATGTTTCAATCTAAGACTTTGATTCTTGTTCGATCAAATGGAAATAAACGCGGCAGTCCTAGCACTTTTGGCAATGATATTGGATGATTATATAGATTGTCGTCTGCATACAACACTTCTTGGAAAATCTTGGAAACTGCTATTTTGAAAAGGGTTTTGACGTCGAGGGTCGTGAAATTGTTTCACGCCGTGAAACATAACATGTATGGTCAATATAAAGGTGTAATGACTTAATGGACATCCCTGTCTTCCTGTCCTCTGTTGCCATTCGCTTTCCTGATCCCCTTGCATCACTTTGAAGGTTGGATTCTAGTGACTTCTGATATTATCAATAATGGTTTGAGGAATTCCTAGCCATTCATAAGAGGGACAGAAACATGTTGTCATGGTCGATTCCATCGAAGGTCTTCTCCCAATCAAAGGAAAATAAAAAATGATTAGCGGGTCATGCCCTTGTTCTGCATAGTCTGTCAGGCGGTGCACGCAAAAAAGTGGTTCAGCAGTTGACCGTTTAGAGCGAAAACCGTATTGTGTCCCCGATATAATCTTAAAGGATAGATGCGAGCCGGACTTGAATAACGCCAGCGAACATCTTATAGCAAGCATTTAGCAGGGAGATTGGACGATTGTTTTCAGGATTGTCATGTGCCCTTTTGTATAAACAACAGACACGCGCAAGCGTGTTTAACTGTCAGGGACCCTCCGCCCTACCCAGAGCCTGCAGCTTTGTTGGCTTTGAGTCTCGAAACAGTGTGCTGGATTTCAATGATGGAAATGGGGTCAACTTTAAATGGAAAGTTCTGGTGGAACAAAATGCACATAGTATAATCACATATGATTATAACATATACTGTTATATAATGTTATATATATATACATATGTATGTGTATATATATATAATATACCCCGGTTAGTTTTTCAGTTTTAGAGACCATCAAAAAATAGTGATTGGCTACATGTACCAACGGAAATTCCTGAATAAAACCACCCAGAGGGTGATTCTGGGGTTGACATCATAGATCATCATAGAAATGTACAGAGTGTTTTGTGGCTTCAGTCATTCTGATATCCGAGGTAGGGATACAATAGAAGGGAAAGCAGTTCCGGTTGTACAATTTCCCCCTTGAGATTCTCGAGATAGGGGCCAAACCCAAAAAGAATGAGAGCTCAAAAACGTCAACAAATTGGGGTCAACCATCCCACTGTAAAGTCATCGCAGATTTTGGCGCCGCAAAACCCTAAATGGATCTAATATGATCTATATAATCAAACATGCGGAGGTATACACTTATATCATATATCCAAAGTCACAATCACAAGATATGTCATCAGTCTAAGGACAGGGCAGAAGCCCAGCAAAGGTATTTATATATGTATCTCATTTCAGCTCTATAACTCCAAAACAACAAGACATGCAACATAATTCTGTCTTACTCTGCCTTGGTATCTAAAGTCTAAAGTTAGATTCTTAACAAAGGCAGACTTAACATCTCTTAACATTTATTGTCTTTACTTCAACTAATCATTACTTTACATTTCTTATAACACACTTCAGATCCCATCCTTCGACCTTCTCCGGTCCGGACGGCACCCTCCAAAGGTTTTTACCAAGATCCCCGGCCAGCGACACAGCCCACCTAAGAGGCGATGCCGGAAGGAGCTTCCGTACGTACAAGGCCAGAAAAACAAACAACAACTCTTGCCAGCACACACACACACACATATGCGCATATATATACAATATATCAAGGTATCTGTATATAACTATATATCATTATGTCTATATATGTGTAATTATAGATAAAACTATAAATTTATCTATATGTATTTACTTATTTGTAGTTGTTGCCTCTTCAGTTCAGGTGTTCATGGGCCATGGGCCAAGGCTCCAACCCCTCAACCCACGCAGCAAAACGGTCCTTTTTGTTGGGTCTCCGCTTCGACCCTCCTGCGCTTGGAACTCGAGCACCAAGCATTCTCCAAGCGCGTCAGGGTCTCCGAAGTCACTGGCCAGCGTTGAGCGCCAGACAGGTTCCTGGGATGGAATGGGATGGGCACTGCATCATACTTCCACCGTGAATTTTGATGTGGTGAGCCCATTGCCATAACCCCATACCATCCCAAATTTGGAATATTTTGGGATAGCGTCGACTTTTCGGGATAGCTTAAGCAAACAGACTATGACTGGTTGTTGGCTGTTTATCATTATTGGTTTTAGGACATTATAGGACATTGCTCATTTTGAGATCATTTGAGGGACAGCAGCCAACATGCATTGCAAAAAGGAAGAAATGAGTGATGATGAGTGTTTGTCAGTGGAAGCGCGGGTACATCATACTATATTCCGATGCATGATGGGCAATTATCTGATCCCAGACTACATGAAAATTGTTTACAGTGGCTGTAGGTTTCTGATACCCATCAGTCTGGGAGCAAAAAATCATGGCCCTGAGAGCCAAGCAGCAGTGGTCACTGTTGATCCGAAATCATCCAGTGATCAAAAGAGAGATCCAGTATATTATAGATTTAACATGTATATATTCACATAGATAATATAAATGCAAATTACATACAGGCCATTACGTATCCATACCACATAATGTTGTTGTAAGGTGTACGCAACCTGGCCCACAGGAAGTTGCCAGTTGGTCAGCTGTTTCAATTTGACATCAATCAAGGCATTGAAACTGAACATTGTTCGGACATCTTTTGAGTGGAACAAAATAGGTAGGAAATCAACAAATCCAAATTAGCCTACCGATGGACTCCATGGACCCACTATTTTTTTTGCGGGTGATTCTACACATTTCTATAACCCATAGGATCCATGTATGGTATATATGCTAACATGACTGGGGTATATTGATGGTAAATGTTACCATATATAGCATACATGGATCCTATGGGTAATATTAGACAATCTTTGTGTGGTTGTTTTTCTTTGGGCATGTCCCCGAATCGCCGGCCGTCACGCTGAGCATCTGGAGGACAATGAGCAGCGAGCCTCGCGCTTCAGCTTGGCAAAGGAGCAAATGGTTGGGCTTGCAGTAGTGCTGTCCTCAGATCAACCAGCACAACTGGCACAAAAAAAAAAAACGATCTCAGTACCATCTATAATTGGCTTCAGGGAAAAACAATCATTTTAGGTAATGTTGGCCTACTAAACATCTAATAATTGCGCCAGATCAATGGAAGCCCGAACAATCGGCTAACCTTTTAACTGTTTTGATGCATCACACCAGTCAAAGGCATGGAAAATCACAGGCAACCCAAGCAGACCACTCTAGACGGAGGCCATCTCGCCGTGGCCGAAATAGAGTGCTTCAAGTATAGCATAGCATAGGCCATAGGCCAAAAACACATAGAGATATAACGCACACACACACATATATCTGTATATGTATATGTATATACATACATATACATATATATCATTGCAGAATAAATTATAGTTATATTACATGCAAACATAATGCTCGGAATGCGAATATTATAAAAAGTCACCATCAGCAAGGGGGATGCAGCAACGTCGTAGCCTGAAGAAAGTACCAGTAATCTTTACATGAGCCAATGAGCCAACCATTCTATACAATTCGTGGTCACTCTTCAGGACCTGTACTGAAACATCTAACTGCGGGGATAGGTCAAGGTGCGGTGGTAGACTTTCGTTACCTCTGCCAAGATTCGACCATTCAAATAGCAGTGATTGGATCCCTTGATTTCAAGGGATCCTTGGCAAAAGCTCGAAGACAAAGCCTCAGACAGCAGGTTTGCTGAAGGGGCGCAGCACCAGTTTTGACCCGTACTTTGTAGTTATGTAAATACTATAGGTATAGCTATAGTAAGTGTTAAAAAAAATGTAACAACTGGTGGAGCTGTCAAGCAGTGGTTCCCCAACAACATGGTCTGATGGTCGATGGTGGGTCCTTGCACTGCAGGGTATTCAACAAACAAAAGCCATTGTTTGTGGGCAAAACCGCTGTCTAGTCTAACCATCAGGTCAGTTCGGCAATTGCGTTAAAAGCCGAAAACCCAAAACTAAAACTGGGTTTTAAACAAACCGCCATTCATTGATAGCAACAAAATTTGGTTGCACTAAACATTCCATCCCTTTTGATGGTTCTATCCCCAATTCATACCCCCATTCTCTTCCATTGTATCCCTATGATTGTGAATTTGAATCATTGAATCCCCCATTATATCCCTATAAACTATAACCCTTTTGGCAGTCCAACCGCCGTTAAGCGCGGATGTCTTGCACCAAAGGTTCAGCGTTCATTGCAGGACTGCCAAGCCAAATAGGTAGAATCAAGGCCACCGAGAGCGCCTTTGCGTTTTTTGTGGCCTGCGCTTCGGTGGTTCGAACACCATGATCGATGGTTTGTATAATTGAAACCAACTTATCTCCAAGGGATATTAATGTAACCAGTGTAATCCATGTATTCCATGTCTCTTCTTGGGGGGTTCAAGCCACCAACCATTAATAAGGGCTTGATTCCCTAGGGGATAGCTGCTGGGAGTGTTGAGGAAGGGCCAGTTCAGGCACCTCAATAGCAAACCTCGGCTTCCGGTATGGTTTCTATGAACATGTCTGATAGCATTGGGGATGGGAACGGGTGACACTGCCTGGGTCATCCAGCTTGAATGAGGATGAATCATGCTAAAACACGTCTGAGATATGCAACCAGCAAATGTCGTTACAGTAAGAATGGTTAATGGTTTACAACCTAATCAACCTACAATTGGACACCGAAATTGTACCCCATTGAGTTCGATGCTTTTCCCAGCAACCTCCATGTCTTGGGGGATTTTGCCGGCCATGTTGACACCTTCTCCAGGGATTGAATCAACCGCTGCACTGTCTTCATCATGAGGCCCTCCTCGCGGCCAAGATATGACATTCTGATATGGATACAAGGTGCTTCAACAAATGTTATAAGTTATAACTTATAACTATTTACCCTCTGGTAAACTAACATTACTAATTATGGAAAATCACCAATTTTAATGGGAAAATCCACTATTAATGGCCATGTTCAATAGCTATGTGAAATTACCAAAGGGTATAAGATTTTAGAAGTTCTAGAAAAACCACCTTATTGGAAACCTCGACCTTATTGGATAGAACGATTGGACACCTGGAAATTATGTATACTATGTATATTATCCTGGGAATAAGAACGCTTCTGATTTGTTAGGGACTCCCAAAGTGTAAACTCAGTGCAAATAACACACGATGATCAATGTGCCAACACAAATTAAGGATGACAGTTTTCTACACCCTTCTAGGTTTCATGATACATGCATCTGGAAATGTACAAATTCACCTTGTGAACGACATGAGCTCCAAGATGTTATCCTAAGTACGTTCCCTAGCATGCTTCTGCGAACGCTCATCAGGCGGATAAAAGGAAATAACCTCCAAAACTGTTTTGTGTTCAATCGTTAACAGAAATGAGTCCCTTTATATTGACCAAAGAACCACTTCATGGATCAGAAAATGGAGTATATAATCTATGCCAATTTCGGAAAATGACAATTTCAATGAGGCAAATGGTGATCTACATTGATCTTCATGACGTGCTTTTTCCGCTTGTCTTCATCATTTTCTGCTGTTCCATATGTTTCACGGCCCGGAGTCCTCGAAGGGAGGGTTGCACTCGTAGCTCCCTTCGACTAACGACCACTGAAAGAAACTCCCTGAGGAGCCGAAGGCCAAATCCGTGTCCTGGTTTAAAACGATCAGGCAGATTTTATGGTTGATTATCCTATATGCCTATATTAAAAACTGTGATTCCCCTATATATAAAATTGGAGTTTATACGGATCACATACCATTCAATTATAGTAGATTTTCCCGTATAAAAAATGGTGATTTTCCATAGCGAACTGTTAGTTTGCCAATATGGATGATCATAAGATAGAGCAAGCCCCCAAAAATAGAAAAAATGAACACCTGGAAACACAACATGTGGAAAAACATCAGCGAACTACCATCCAGGAAACAATGTCCTATTTTTTTTGGGTTGCTACAATGCAAATTGGAAATATTACAGTGCACAGCATGTAGCTAGATGGATGGATGGATGTATGGATGGATGGATGGATGGGTGGGTGGATGGATGGATGGATCGCTAGATAGATTCAAACAAATAGACATATCATATCTAGACATATCATATCTATAGACATAACTGTTAACATACATCTGTATAGTTATGTATTACATGTCGCATCTCTCGTTGTTCACTAGGTTTTTCCACCCACCAAGAAATACCGTCCTGGAACAAAGAACAGTAGCTGGACAGCGTGCAGTTCCTTGGCCCGGTCCCTTGTTTTGCTACCGGAAACTTGGGATTTCACCAACGGTGAACGATGGTGATGATCTACAACCACTCTCAATGAAATGGTGTAAACAATGGGGTATACAGTGTGGTTTTGTGGACAATGATAGACATTAGATCATATCTAGACTGAGGAAAGTATGGGGCACATGGCATAGCACCAACCATATGATGGGAATATACTATAGGGTTCCGGAGAAATGACCAAATTAATTACATTAAATCGACAATCCACCATGATCCACCGTGTGTAGATCATTTCCTCTTGAAACCATAGTTTTTTAATATCTTAGTTTACATATGTTTACAGGGACCCAAGCATAGCCCAGGGCACCATGTAAGCCAAGGCATAGCCCAGCATCAAGGGAGAAGCAAAGAGCTCGTGGCTAACACCCAACTCCTGGGGAGTCATGTCTGCCGAAATCCGATCCCACCCGATCCCTTGGCTGGTGGCATATATATGGTGAAATCAGTCAATTTGATGGGTGAAGCTCGTTTTATGGCTTGTTCAAAAACAGGATTCCCCAAGATCAACTGGTTTATCATCATGTTCTTTCTTTAAAATTGCAATAATATGTGGTGTACTCGGCACTGTTCAAAGAAAAACACCGCATATATATATATATCATAACATATTTCATTGGAATCATCTTGCCCACTAGAAACCTACATTTGTATATCCCCACTGTAACCCCATGTATATCTCCAATCATGGATGACTGTTCTGGCAGTAAACCCATCAAAAGGTCAATTTATCTACATTATATTTCAAGATGTTTTTCCCCAATTATATCCCCAGTATCCATTGGTCAAACACATGCATACGTGGGCACCCCAAATCCTCATATGCTACATACCCTCTGGTAATTCAACATGCTGTGGAAAGTCGCCATCTTTTATATGTATATATAAATCATCTATGGTACATGTTTCACAGCTACGTCACAAATTGTCAGGAGTAAATGCCACTACCATCGTGATTGATCCCCCCCGGTAAACTAACATAGCTATGGAAAATCACCCATTTATATAGGTAGATCAACTATCATTGGCCATTTTCTATAGCTATGTTAGTTTACCAGAGAGTACGTGCTATATTTATGAAATGATGATGCTTTTATTCTATAGCTATGGTCATTCCATGTCCTGAAAAAGTCCATTTACGCCCTGTTGAGTTCGATGATTTTCCCATATCATCCATGACCTCCCCCCAAGGGGCACCTGCTGCAAAGCCTCGAAGACCTGCTGGGTCAGCGCCATGTGCCAGCCCGCACCCTCGTCATTGGGGCATGTTGTGGGGATTTCAAGGGATTTCACCATCAGAAACAGGGTGATTATAGTGATTTAACGAAACAAAAGGGACCTGCACTCCATCCAACCTCCCTGCAAAATCTCCCAAATCTATATACATATTATATATATATAAGCATCTGCCTACTGCTGTAGCGAGCAAGAGCATCATATATGCAGAGATTGTCCAAGTTGTCAATCCTGCAAACATTTGTGACCGTGAGGCCGACTTGCAAGCTCGCCTGACCACCCTGAAAATTCCTAACCCCCGTTTTCATCGGATTAACCATCAAGTTGTGGGCACGTTAATTTCAAAATAAAACAATCGGTTATATAGTTTATTTTCAAGTTTACCTGCCCTAGTGCTCCAAATATCCTCTGAGAATGCGTTTGAAGCTCCAAAACCAGGCCCAAGCAGTTCGGGTTGAGGTGTCAGTTTTTGGAGTCATATGCCTACATACTAATTTCAGATATTACTTTTTGGTAATGGTAATTTAATGTAACTTATATAACATATAGCTAATATGAAAAACGAACCATTTGTAGATATAGATTCTTCTAGGTTATTTGCCTATTGTTTAAATCTAAATCAAGGTGGTGATTTCCATAGCTATGTTAAGTGACCTTAGCTTTACACAGCAGTTGCCGACCTCATCGTGGGGTCCAAAGAGGGCCCGGTAGCGCGTCAGAAGTGTCCAGCACATCTCCGCACATCGCGCGGGGTCCTGGTGGAAACTTGCCCAGTGAGCATTGAGGCACTGGGGGCATTTATATGAGGGGTATCAACAATACTAAGGCTTAAGGAGATTTCTGGATATGACTACACACAAAGACACAGAAATGGATATGGCTATGTATATATATATATATATATGTGTGTGCGTGTATGTATGCATTTATTTGCTTAAATGTAAAAAGTAATAAATAGATATAAATATAAATAGATAGATAGAGAGATAGATGTATATACATATATGTGTGTGTAAGATATATACATATATATATATATTATAGATATAATATACACATAGATATAGATGCAAATATAGAAGTCTATTACATGTGTATTATGTGATTGCCCTTTTGCACAGCAATCCAAGCTGGCATTGCTGGACAATCCAATTTGTTTTCTACATGCATGGGTGAGTTTCCTTACCTTATTTCATTACCAAAGTATATAAAAATAATGATATATACATCAGTATCATGGACATGAACCGGCATAGAAGAGGCAGCAACAATTCTCTCCAGGAAACAAACAAAGGGATTAACCAATACATAGGCTTGTGACCAGTAATTAATACAGTACAGCAGGAGTGAACATTCCATAACATTCCCATTGTATTAATCCGCAATCCGCAAAACCTCCATCAAAACAAAACCCTGCTGATGCATCTGCATCATGTATCCGCAGATCTCTGATCTCTGTAAAAATACGTGTCAATGTGATCTATTTATATAATATATATATATATATCCCCTGATATCCCCATGTTTGCTGGTTGTATCTCCTGTGTCATGTAGACCATGTCCCTTTCGCCGGGTCGCCATTGCCGCCGGATCTCCTCCTGGTACAGGCGACGCAGCTTCTGCCAGTGTCCCAAGTGGATCTCATGTCTTCGTGGGAACTTTCCCTCCACATCTGGCAACGCGCCCACCAGGTCCTTATGGCAGGGAGGCCTTACATACATATGGAATGATATGGAAAGCTTAGGATCTACAAAATTCTACGTACATATGGTGGGGGTTCCAAGAGTATGTTAATTTATTGGAAAGTATAATTTTGGGGTTCCAGCTGGGATGTGGGATGGTTTGGTGTCTGACAACCAGGCTGGTTGTGGACAAACATTGGATTAAAATGTCAATTTTGGGGTTCCAGCTGCCTTTACAATCGTCCGAATTCAGTGCGTCATCCAAATGATCATAACATATCTGGAATATGCGCAAATATGTATATATATATATATACATAAATATACATATATATATAAGATTAATTAAAGGCTTCGGAACAGTCACTTCTATCATGTTCTATCCATACCTACGGTAGTATGTTTACCATGGTGCCAGCTGTTCTTGTGAAACAACGCGATCCCAATGAGTTTCACAATGTACCAGCGAACCCCTGGTGAAGACGTAGGCGTCCAAGTTTCCAAACGAACGGTTTTCTCCATTTCTTCCTGAGGCTGGCATCCCAAAACAAATGTGCGTTGTGAACCAATTGTCTGGAAGAATTCACCGGAAACAAACTTCCACAGCAAGGAATAGCGTACACATGTATGCAGTAGAATCCTATGAACTTTTAACAATGCAACTACCTTTTGTTAAGTTATGCTAAGTTCCATCTTGCTGGTCACTTGGTCAACCTCTTGGCCCCGTTTTCTGCCAGCTTGAAATGTTGTATGACAGGGCAGGTTCTCTGCCCAGCAAAAGAAAGGTCCGTATTTTGACTTCTGCAGACTTGAAAAATATTGGACATCATTCCATATTAGGGTTTGCCTGAAACACATGGTTTTCATGTATAACCCTGAAACACAGATAAATCTAAGGACAAATTATGGTGGATATACACCATGTTCCACCCCCTTTCCCCTTAGAAGTTTCAACGGCGGATTCAACCTCCAGCTGAGCGGGCGTCCAGTCCCTCCATAAAAATTCCCTTCTCGGGAGGCTGCAAAACATCTGCAAAACATCTAAGTGGGCTCCTTGAAATTTGTGTTTTAGAACCCAAACATGGCAATGCGTTGTGGCAATTTTAAGTATGAAATTCATGAAAATTGTTGGTCAAGTCAGCCATCAGCGATGTGGCCTCCGTGTGAAAATGATGATCCCATGGGTAGTCTCGGGGCATGTCCGGCATGTCCCACTTTTAGCCCAGCTTCCACGGCTACCTTGGGAAGGTACTCAGATTCGCTGAGCTTCTGCGCGGTGCTCTCCAGTTTTTCACGGAGGTTCTGTAGAGACGAATCCTCCCCGTGGAGAATGAGCCATCTTTCTGCAACAAACATATAATGTCACTATAAATTAAACTAATTATATATATATGCACATATCATACATAATTATCTACATATTTTTACCTAATCTATCTGATGAAAAAAAACTGACACATGGACACATATAAATATGATGATATAGTCACACATACGGAGAATTCTAGTTCTGAAAAGATTGGTCGAAGGGAAGGCCTACTAGTCCCTATTAATATGCGAGTTTCCGGTAGGTTTCCTCTTAAACCAATCCAATGTTATGATCAATGCTATAGTGCGGCAAACCCAATGCCATAAACCGCGATTTGGATGGTTTATAAAACCTGTAAACATGGTGATTTTGGGGATGATGCATTCATGTTTATTCGGTTTATCAGTTTATCATTGTTTTTATCACATCTTGCGGCATCACCCGCGCCGCTCCAGCTCGTTGAGGAACTGGCGCATGTGCGGCCGCAGTGCCTCCCGCAGCAAGGGCCGAAAGCAGCGAAAGGCGCGAAGCCGCAACGCTGAGGCCTGGGGAGACACTAAAAAACCCAAGGGCATCGGGAAAGGACATCTGTGGAAGGTGTATAAATATATATATATGTAGATAAATGTACATGCTGTAGAGATATGTATAGAGATACATCACAAGTGAGACTGAGAGGATCATATGTATAATAATAATAACAATAATAATAATGTAATAATAATAATAATAAAATAATAATAATAACAATAACAATAATAATAATACTAATAATATATATATATATGTATATCTGTGTGTGCTATTATGCATACACACCAAGCAGCCAGTCTTCAGTTAGGCTTCGATCAAAGATTTTCTAGAAATAATGCGGTTGCCACCCTACCAATGGTTCCCTGCAGCCTGTAGATTATCCTGGATAGAGGATGTGAGCAAAAATGGGGTAGCCGGACTAGGTACCAAACCCCCATGGCCTGAGGTATCCTGAGGTCCCGGCACTGTCCGAGTCGTCAGTTCCCACAGTTCCCACAGCATCTGGCCGTTTTTTAGGCCAGTGCTGGCCCAGGATTCATGTCTCACCACTGGAAGAACCATTTCAAAACATGTCCTGCTTGGATTATATTGTCACTTTTGGGGCTACTAGATGCTACTAGTTCCTTGATCAAACAGGGTTTGTTTACGAAGTTGGATACTTGATGATACTTCACTTCACCACTGCTTTTCAGGTACCTGAAATCCCTGCGAATCCCCATGGTTGATGCTCCTACCACGATTAACATCCCATGCAACAATAATTTACATCCTTACCCACCCCCAAACGGCGGCTACTCTTGAGGCCCAATATGCTGGGAAAACATATATTCATCCCGGTATCAACCGATAGTCCCATTGGTATTTGTTCCACAACCCCATGTTTGACATCATCGAAACCACACAATGAAACGCCGTACCCTGACAAAACCTGACAATAAAAAATGCCGCCTTCCTGAGAATACACCTGTGGTCAAGTCCCAGTTGCTAGCAATCAAAATTTCAATATTCCAAAATATTCCATAATAATAATATTAATTAATATTCCCGTTCTAATGTGTCCAACTCATTTAGAATCGTCTTGTTTGATGTTTTTTGCAGCTAAATCTCCACCTCCGAAACCATCAAAAACCTCCTGCTCAACATCTCTGTAGTCATTCCACCGTTTAGACCCCGCATCTGGACAAAGTATATCAGTTCTCCAGTTCCACAGCAGAAATGTCCATGTTGGGATGGTTCCCCATATGCCACCCATGATTTTGTGGGGCGCCTTAGTCTCAAACATATCCTAAAATCGCATAGGTTTTCCCCATGAGAACCATGTCAATCCGAAGATAAATTGTTTCCCTGCCATTGCCCTAGGGCCTTAGGAGTTCCATCATCCAGCCACATTTGGAATTGCCCAGGACAAAGCCAAAACATAACACCAAATCACTATGACAACCTACAAACCACATCAAATCACCAGGTTTTTACATGTTCTCAACATGTTCTCAACTTGTTTAAACCATGAAATCTTGGCGTTCCCCATGGTTTAAACCATGTCTTCCCTTGGGTTTCCTCTTGGTTCCCCATGGGCGCCTTCCTTCAGCTCCGCCGCGCGCTGCTCCACTTGCAGCGCATCCAGGCCGGGCCACTGCGGCAGACTCGGCTCTTTGGCCGCCTGGTCGCCATGGATTCGATAGGATGGATGGATTTACGATGATTTAAGCAAGTACATATTTTCAAAGAGGTTGCGAACTGGATGGTTAAACCAGCAAGATCATCTTGAATTCGGCACCATGGGGAAAAATCAGTTACAGTTGAAATTGAAGTTATAGCACAAAGGTGTGTATTGAAAAGGACATGGATGACTGACCAGTGGATGGAATATCGTATCCTATGTTCAATCAAGCCAACATGTGCATGGGATAAGAACATCAGATTTAAGCATGTGTTTGGGTTCCAAAACCTGGAGATAACACATTCTTTGTGGACCTTTGTCGTTTTGCGCAGCCAAGGATGCTGCCTTTTGCAACTACGAAAAAAGGTAACAATCTATCTATCCTCTATCGATAGATCGATCTATCACTATCATATCTATCATATCTATCCTATCTATCATATCTATCATATCTATCATATCCATAATATCTATCATATCTATATCTATCATATCTATCATATCTATCATATCTATCATATCTATTATATCTATCATATCTATCATATCTATTATATCTATCATATCTATCATATCCATAATATCTATCATATATATCACAATCATATCTATCATATCTATCATATCCATAATATGTATCATATATATATATATCTATCATATCTATCATATCTACTATATCTATCATATCTATCATATCTATCATATCTATCATATCTATATATCTATATATCTATCTAATCAAATCAAATCAAATGAAATCTAATGTATCCAATCGTTCTAATCTATCCAATATTTCAAATCTATATAGTGGATCTAATCTATCTAGCTATTCTTCTATTATCCTTTTCTTATCCTATCAAATCATATCATATATATCTATTGATCTATATATCTATCTATTTATCCATCTATCCTATCCTATCCTATCCTATCCTATTCCATCCTATCTATCTATCTATCTATTGATCTATTTACTGATCAATCAATCAATCAATCTAATCAATTCAAATCTAATCTAATCTATCTAACTTAAAATATATACCTATATCTATATATATCAATCTGTCTATCTAACTATCTATCTATCTATCGATCTATCTATCTATATATCCTATCTACCTATCTATCCTATCTATCTATTTATCTATCCTATCCTATCCTATCCTATCTATCTATCAATCCTATCCTATCCTATCCTATCCTATCTATCTATCAATCCTATCCTATCCTATCCTATCCTATCTATCTATCTATCTATCCTTCCTATCTATCTATCTATCTATCTATCCTATCTAGCTATCTATCTATCCTATCTATCCTATCTATCCTATCTATCCTATCTATCTATCCTATCCTGTCCTGTCATATCTATCCTATCTAATTATCCTATTTATCCTATGTATCCTATCTATCCTATCCATCCTATTTATCTATCTATCTACCTATCTATCTATCTTTCTATCTATCTATCTATATATTTATCTATCTATCTGTCTATCTATCTATCTATCTATCTATCATTCTGTCTATCTATCTATCTAATAAAATGTAATCTAACTTATCTAATCAATCAAATCCGTCAAATCTATCTAATCTATCTAATATATCTATCTATTTTTTCTGTATCTCTTAACTATCTTATCTATCTTATCCATCTAATCTATCTAATCTATCTAATATATCAAATCTATCTAATCTATCTAATATATCTAATATGGCTATCTATCTTTCTTTCGTTCTTACTTATCTATCTGCCTATCTATCTATCTATCTATCTTCGACCAATCTATTTATATATATGTTTGTCACTCTCATTCTCTCTCTCTCTCTTTCTATCTTTCTACTTACCTATCTATCTATCTATCTGTCTATCTATCTATCTATCTATCGTATTTATCTAATCTATCTAATCTATCTATATATTTACCTATCTATCTATCCGTCTGTTTATCGATCTATCTATCCATTTTTATTTCTTTATTATCTATCTTATCTATCTAATCTATCCAATCTATCTATCTAATATCTAATATATCAAATCCATCTAATCTCTCCAATCTATCTAATCTATCTATCTATCTATCTATCCATCTATCTACATATCTATCTATCTATCTATCTGTCAATCTATCTATCCTCATATAATCTAATCTAATCTAGTCTAGTCTAATCTACCTATCAATCTATCTATCTATGTCTATAGTTTTCTTATCTATCCTATCTGTCTGTCCTATCTTTCTATCCTATCTATACTATCCATCCATCCATCTATCTATCTACCTATCTATCTATCTTTCTATCTATCTATCTACCTTCCTATCTAATCTATCTAATCTATCTACTCTATCTAATCTATCTAATCTATCTATCTATCTAATCTAATTATCTAATTATCTAATTATCTATCTATCTATCTATCTACCTATCTATCTATCTATCTATCTTATCTTATCTTATCTTATCTATCTATCTATCTATCTATCTATATGGATTGATCGAATTGTTTGCACCACCACTGGGATGAAAAACGCTAATCATATCAAATTACAAAATCATGTTGGGCATACCAAGCAGGCTTCGATTAACGTAACATGGGTCTACGATGACAGAACTTTTAGGCCCGGTGATACCCTGTCCCACCTCCAAAATGGCAATGTTTGCCTTCTAGGTTTGATGAACTTCACGTTTCAGTTTCACAGTGCCACCATGGATCGTAATGGTTTGCTGTGCAGCTTTCAAACTTCTTGTCTACCGACATGGTTTGCACCGTTCTTACGATAACCAAAACACAACTAACCCGTAATCAATCCCACACAAAAATATGAAAGTCAATCCAGGTAGGATGGACGAATGTGCATGTTTGGCAAAACAAACACCTCAAACAAACGCCTCCAGGAATTTCTGGAAATTCTCTTTGGCAACTTCCATGTCCTGGCCAGGGCTCTCGGGATGGCTGCCCCTATGCTAGCTAGTTTCAGTGGCAAACCATCTCATCCCCTCGGGCCAGCAGTGCCAAGAATCCTGGCAGGTGGTTATTATCCATGGATCACCAAATTGGATCCAATTGGTATCTTAAATGTGTGAGCCTAAGCTGCAAGCGCGTGTGTTACTTGCCCACCTCTTTGCCTTGGAATCTTCGCAACTGATAGCGGTCCATGGATCTTGTCTTCGAAAAGGGTCGGGGTGTTCTAAACGGCACTTGGACATGGCAAGTGACAGTCCCGGTTTTTCTGTGCTAAGGGGTCTGTTTCTCTAAGTTTTGGAGTGCGTCTAGCTTTGGGATGCTTTGGGCACAAAACGTAAAAAAAGGCACCCACATCAGACTGGGGCGTTCTGACGCTTAAGCATGTTCAACATTGTTCAACACTGGCAGGTCAGGATATGTTGCATACGTTTGATCCCATCTCAGTCCCAAATCTCTCAACGCCAGTTAGTCAAAAACTCACATAATTCCAATTTTTAAAAATTCTGCAAGTAGAAAACCATGTGAAGCCCTTCCCACATATCATCCTCTATCCCACATTTCCCGTTCGCTGCATCCCTTTTGATTCCATCTCAGTCATTAAGGTCAGTGTCACTGCGACTGGATCCACTGTTCGTGGAGCCGTCACTAGTGACTTCCGAGCCAGGGGCCACCGGGGCCAATGCCTCGGCCGACGCTGGCAACGGCGGCAAGGGCGCCCGTTGCTGTTCCGCAGCGAAGAAGCCGTGGGAGCGCAGAGACCACGCGGCAGGCGCACGATTTTCGGGCTCCAATTGGAAATGGCCTATGGGAGTCACGGCGGCAAGATGGGAAAGAGATGGAAATAGAATCTGTGAGAATGGAATGTTGGCAATGAACCATTTAAGGATATTTAAGGATATGGTAAGGAGCCACAAACTGACTCGTGATCGTGGATTTGATCATCATTGAATTCCTTTTGTTGGGTAGCCAACGGCCGACGGATATGGGTCACGATTAATAGGATGGCTGGCGCTAGATAGTTAATAATAACTGATAATATATCACTGATCCATGTATGGTCAGGGCCTTTCATGATCCATACCCATACTATATTCTCAAATCAAGTTCTTGCTATCCAGATAACAACGCTGAAGTGATGTGATGTGTTGCACTTTTCCCTTTTGGAGCAGCAACACATCACAAAGTCAGAGTTTGTGAGTCATGCTAGGCGCCTGCAACCAACAAGAGAATATGCCACATATATGGTAAAGTTGAGCGTATTGATGGTTTAGATATGTTTAGATTCTGCCAACAAAAGCGATCACAAATTAAACACCAACGCGTTGCCAAATAAGTGGAATGGATAAACACACACACATAAACATGGCCAGTGCGTAGTTATAGGTATAGTTGTTTTATTAAATATGATGAGTACATCTTGGAGCTGTATCATGCTGTATCAAATGGCAGTTGCACTGTCCTCATCTATGGTTCCAAAAGTCACCCATCATGTGTCATCCCCAGTGATCAACCATCTTCACACCATTTTGATGCATGTTGAACTTGTTTAGCCCATTTTGCCCTTTGGGCCGTATGAAAACCAAGGTCCCAACCATGGTAACCATGGCTTGTATATATATATATATATACCATCGGCTCCCGGCCCATCGTCTCCAGCGGCTGTCCAAAACCCAGTGGCAAAACATGAGGTGGACCGCTGCTTCGGACAAGCCGGGAGGATAGCGCACATCGGCTGCAAGAACCTTCTGGCGGATTTCCTCTTGAGACCCCCAAAAGGGTTGATGGCCCACCAGCACCTCATACATCAGGCACCTCGGACGAGAAGAGTGACATTTGGCAAAAAAGAGCATGAGCACCCACCAGTCAACATGACCGGCTGGAAACCATGGGATCTTCAATTGCAATGTTTGATTTCCATGGTGAGGTGGCAAAGACATGTTTTGACGTGAAGTTTTCGTAATGATGTGTCAATATTGGCCTGTAGCTGGTAATCAATTCTATTTTGTTCAACTCTTTGCGCTCTTTGAAGCTTATGGGTTTCATTGTGTTGACACCGGCCGCCAAACACAAAACGAATCAGCAACGCTGCCACAGCCATACCATATCTGTATGGCGAATTGACATGTACGCCTAATCCATACATGTGGGCAATCTTTGGGGTACTTGAATGCAGGTATAGTCATGTGCTAGTACATACATTGCGCATTGTCATTTATCTTGATAGCGGGCAAGCGACCCGACGGCCCAAATGTCCGTGTAGTATCCCTGCGGGCTTCTGTTCCACTGCTCCGGAGCCCAAAACTCAGGCGTTCCACAGGTTGTGAGCAAGGCCCTCTCAGCGGAACATTCTGCACTCCATCCGAAGTCACAAATGCGAACTTCTAGATCCGGATGTGTCAGAAGGATGTTATCTCCTGCTCTTGCTCCATCTTGGCTCAAGGTCAGCTATGTTTTATGAATTTGTTGGACCCATCGGCAAGAGAAAACCATGATAAACCACCTAAGTTTAAAGAGAGCAAAGACAGAATCAGTTACCCGAGTCAGTCGCCCCAAACGTCCGAGTCAGGAACCCCATGGGACAAAATCAGTCACCGGTGAACACTAGTACAGGATGCAGGGAAACCAGGAAGAGGAGACAGAGAGTCAGCAACTGAGAGTCAGTCACCCCTCGGAAGCCGGGAAGAGAATCAAGGAACCCGGAGGAAAACAGAAAGTCAACAACAAAGAGTCGGTCACCCTGGAAGGAGAATCCAAGAACCCGGGGAAAACAGAAAGTCAACAACAAAGAGTCAGCCGCTCCTGAAAGCTGAAAGCTGAAAGCTGAAAGCTGAAAGCTATCTATCTATCTATCTATCCATCCATCCATCCATCCATCTATCTATTTATCTCTCTATCTCTCTATCTATCTATCCATCCATCCATCCATCCATCTATCTATCTATCTATCTATTTATCTCTCTATCTCTCTATCTCTCTATCTATCTATCTATCTGTCTGTCTGTCTGTCTGTCTATCTGTCTGTCTGTCTATCTGACTATCTGTCTATCTGTCTATCTGTCTGTCTATCTATGTATCTTTCTATTTATCTATTAATCTATTAAGGGACATGGGAAAAACGGAACGTCAACAACAAAGAGTCTCTCAAGAAACCTTCGCGCAACCCTAAAGAAACCCCAAAGCAACACTAAGTAAAGCCTAAACCAACACTCACGCAAACCGTGACAAAACCCTACATTAACCCCAAACCCAACCTAAATAATCCCTACACCATTCTTAAAATAAATCCTGACGAACCCCTTATTAGCCCTAAACAAACCCCAAAGAAACCCTAAACCAACCTGAAATATACCCTAAACCAAGAACTAAATATACCCTAAACGAAACCTAAACAAACCCTAAACCAACCCTAAATAAAAACATTACCCATTAACCCGAAATCCGACATTAACCATTATATAACCCAAAACTAACCTCAAATAAAACCTAAACCAAGCCTGACTGTACCCTACACCAAGCCGAAATAAACCCTAACCCAACCCTCGCACAAACCCTGATGAAACTCTAACTTAACTTAACTTTAAACCAACCCTTGAAAACCCTAAACCAGGCCTAAATAAATCCCAAACCAACGCTAAGTAAACCCTAAATAGACCCTAAACCAAACCTTGACGAAACCCTACATTAGCCATAAACTAACCCTAAACAAAACCTAAATCAAGCCTGAATATACCCTAAATCAAGCCTAAATAACCCTTAACCAACCAACCCTTTAAAAACCCTAAACCGTTTAAACCAAGCCTAAATAAACCCGAAACCAACCTTAAAACAAATCCTGACGAAACCCATTACCCTAAAGCAACTCTTGAAAACAAACTCTAAACCAAGCCTAAATAAACCCCACACCAACACTAAGTCAATCCTAAATACACCCTAAAACAAACCATGAGGAACCCCTGCAGAAACCTTAAACCAACCCTAAAACCAACCCTAAATAGACTACATCTTGAAACAAGCCTGAACCACCCCTAAAGAAACCATGTCACTTTGATGGCCCACGAGGCAGGCCGCAGGGCAGCAGTGGGGCTGTGGAGGGTGACTGACTCCGACGTGGGGGGTGATTGACTCACTGTGGTCTGACTCTGCTAGTGGGTGAAAGATTCCGTCTGGTCTCAGTTTAGAGAGGTCAGGGCCTGAAAACAAACAAATGAAGAATCTAGACCCAACTGTCATTTAGACAGGTATCTAGACCCCAGAATAAACCTAAATGAACCAAACATGAAGCAACTATCGCAATAACGTGCATGGGATCTCGACTGTTGGGCCCCTCCTTTCAGGTCGCGATGGACCACGCCATGATTGTGCATATGCTCAACCCCCTGCAGGATCTGATAGAAGAAGCGTGCAGCATTCGGCTCAGGGAGTCTTTTCAGAGGCTGAGCATGACAAAGAGAGCGCAGAGTACCACCTCCACAAAAATCCAGGAGCATATACACATACCTGGATGCCAAGCTGGAACCCACTTGGAAAGCAATGCGAGTGGGGCCAACTATGGCCAACTCCTCCCATTCTAAGGAATAGCTGGGCACCAAAACCATTTCGCCAAAGTCACCGCAGATCCATAAACCAGGAACTTTGCAGCAAAACTATAAACATCTAAGAACCATGAAATATGCCAACATGTCCTAACCCAACATTTGAAGGGACAACAACAAAAGGAGAAATCCAGCCAGATACATGGGGTCCTCCACAATTGACACCACCCTCAAGATATGCTTGTGTCGCAAGGAGTTCTGGATTCCCAGTTCCCTTTTCAGCTGGGGCATCATATTTCGCACCTCCAAGTGGGGACCCAGGGATTTCATGGGGATACTGCAGATAGGAAAAACACATATGGGGAACTCATATGGGGATGCCAAGTTAGAGGTATGTCATTTTTTTGGACCTATGTATACTGTAAAAAAACTAGTCCTCCAACTGCATCCACGTATTTCTGGCTTGCCAGCCTTGAAACCCTGTAGAATATGATATGGTGGGTTCAAAAATTAAAGCAGCCACAAAATGGATTGGATTGGAACTGGCACATGCCTCAACAAAATGCATTTCTTTACTTTTCCTGCGCAAAAATCTAAAGTCTAAAGAATCATAAAGAATCCAAAGGGATCTGAAGGTATGTATGACTCCTTGGGCTACACCCAGACCTCCAAGGGCTCTTTCTCAAGGATCTTCAGGGCATAGGCGTGGCCCGAAGTGGCATGGCGCAAGCATCTCACCGACGCATATGCGCCCGAGCCCAAGTGGAGGCGACTACTCACATCCGGTACAAAGCCGCTGGCCAGCAACTTCCTGGGACGGTGAGACAGCACCAAACAAAAAGGAACAAACATGTTGGCGCATTTATATATTTCAAAAGCACTTTCATATATACTACTGATATAATATAGTTTTTATATATCCAGTTGGATAATTAGAATAGAAACTTGGTGTCACTTGAGAATCGTCCATACACATTGGCGCGTGTTTGGGAAAGAATTCAATACTCACTCATCCTTCTACAGATAGAACATCAGCATAAATGAATTATATTTGAACTTGAACATATTACCATACCATACCATGCTTCGGTGGCAGCAACGGAGGCGGCCGGGTCAAACAATTTGCATTCTGCTGCAGTGGCAGCCGTGGCACTCCCATGACCCGCTGGGGAGTGGAACCACTGCGCCCAGCGCCCTGGCCGTCAGGGTCCAGCATGGCTATGCTGTGAAAACCTAAGTGACGCACGTGCACCGGCACGATGGGCTTCGGAGTATGCGAGGCCGGCGGGGATCGCTGGAACTCGGCTTTCTCCTGAGATCGTGCGAAGACTTCTGAGTTTACCAAATTTTGAGAATCCGTCCCCCAAAATAATTAAACACCATTTAGGGGGAATTTCCCAAACAGGGGCAAGTATTACACAATAATCAATATAGTGCCTAAAACATCTGTATTTGCAGTATTTTATTATCATTTTTCATGAACATTCACCCCCCCACGCGGGTCCACGAAGCGCCGCTCTCTAATCACTCTAATCAATTCAATATCTCTTTGTAAGGCGGGGTGGGTTGGGAGTGTGACATGACCCCGGTTCTTGACCCATCGAACATCGCAGCTCCTCAGTACCATTGACGGAGTCAACTGGTTCTGGAGAAGCGGCTGGAGGCGAGACTTTGTCAACCGGCTCACAGACGTCATTTGGCTCTGCCTCCACCTGGCGGGGCAGCTTTCACAATATATTGTCCATCAAACATAATGTGTTGAACCCATGTAACAAGGTAGCATGTTTGTTTTTGCCCCATCTGTTTGGTGAAGTGGCGACCGGGATGCCACATTATAGCCGCAAAGGATATCCACTTCATAGAGGAACGTGCATTGGGAAATTACTAATATATATATATATATATGCCATACACCTGTTTCTAAAAAATCGGGATTGATTACAATTCAGTCTTGCACACTGCTAATATGGCTCCGTCTAAACAATTAAAATTGCGCCGTTTCAGGTTTAGCCTTTCAGCCAGTCTGTATTGGGATCAACACTAATATAGCCTCCAGTGAATTAACATAGACCCTGACAACAAGCCACTTCGAGCGGAAACAAATTTTCCAACCCCCAACCGAAGGGTAGTTGGAGGATGGTATCTACCAGTTTCCTATGGGGTTGGTCCCCACCTTTTTCTCCTTTCTTCGCTTCTGCTTTGGCTTCTTGTTCGGCGCCATTGCGGACCCTGGAAAAGACAACCCTGGACGTTTGAGCCGAATTCGCAACGGACCCTGAGATAAGGGAACTCCCCATCCAAAGTTTCGCTCGCAGATCTACACGTTGGAACCTGCCAACTTGAAATTGTAAGATGATTCAAGATGATTCAACCTCAGGCATACAGTTTCCATGAAAGGCAAGTTCCCAGATCTTGCCAGGCATTTTCCATACGTGTAAAAAAGCCTGCACTCACAAAATGCCTAGCCATCGGTACAAGTCATGCAATTAGGGTGGCCCAAAAAATAAAGCAACTATACAAGAAGTTCCATACCCCATTTACCCTCCGGTCGTGGCTGGCCGGGAAATCCCCGAACTAAATGAACATTCAAATGACAGTGCCGCATCCAACTCAATGGAGGATTTTCCAGCACGCCATGTTTGGAGCTGATGCGATCCTGGATCCCCATGGATCCCCGTCCTCTGTGTAAGGCCACTGAAAGGGAATCTGCAAAGTCACCCAGGTCAACAAGGCCTCGGAGTCCTCACACCAAACATGGCTTGCCATCTCCACTTGTTGATTGGAAAAGGAATGAAGCTTGAGAGAACAAACATGAAGTTGACATGATTCTTCTGAAAGTTATTCTTGGGATATATGATATATCACATTATATGTTGCTTTGATGTTTCAATTTGAATAATCGTTAATGTTAATATATGTTCCTCCTGTAGTCTATGTGCTTTAAGTTTTAAATTATGTCAATTGATGTTATTATTGTGTTATTCCAAGTTCTTTGTAACATACATTCTAAATTGTTTACTTACAGCATTTGATTCTTATAGTTTGGATTAATGGTCCCAACAACAAATCCCCAACATTGTGATATTCCCAATTGCCTCAGGCAGCTCAGCTGGCAGGGCCGAGCTGGGCGCAGCTTCGCTCAAGGCTTCAAAGAGCCAAGCATTGAAAGCCTGCGACAAGGTGGGCTACCCCCAATCACTCTGACGATTTTTTTAAAAGGTGTATCGACATAACGTGATATAACTGAATGCCAATAACTCAGTTGATGGGATATATATACATATATATATAGATAAAGTGAATGAGGTGTTTCAACAATTAAACTTGATTAACTCTTGGGGCAAAAACGCCAGAATCACTCAGGAGTTGAGTTCATATTGGTTCAATCCTCGGGCTATGCATCTTGGGGCTTCTATCTTCAAAACAAGTCTTGGAACCTATATCTATCGACATCCTCTTCAATGGATATTAGATAAGTTGTGTCTGAAAAGATGGAAGCCACAAAATTTTAATCAAAATTCATCAAGTATCTATTGAATCTATTGAAATCGCACTTGGTATCTATCTAAACCCCCATTCTACCTTTAAGACTTCAAGACTAAACCAATGAAATCCCAACTTCGAGTGCAGCTTCGCGCCTCCGCAGGTGCCTTGCGGCCCCACGACTTGCGCCAGAGTTGGCTGAAGTCCTTCCTGCTTGCCAACACAGCCTATGCTAATGCCACATTTAGTGGGATGACTTATGAACTTTTATATCCTTTTAGCCATCATGGGTATATCTTAAATTACCAGAGGCTAGATTTTCCTGGAAGCCTGGAGCAGCCTGCTCACCCTCATGTTCATAGCTTCATTGTCTGCAGAAGCTTGTAGAATATGTTGTAGTAATGGAAAAGTGTCCATTTACCCACTGAAGCTGTGATTTACTGAAGATGAACAGCTTGGATTTTGACATCACCATGGTGCTGGTATATTTGGTATATTTGTGCGCCTACATCTGCTGATGACTTTTGGAGATACAGGTAGTAACTATAACGGTAAGACCCCACATCATTTAGGCAATGACATGGGACATGGGAGTAGGCAACCCCAGTTGAGGCGTTTACAACCCAAATTGTGTATATATATATATATGTATATATATATATGTGTGTATATATATATATATTATATATATGTGTGTATATATATATATGTATATGCCCTGTAATTATTTAAAAAAAACAAGCTGTTTGAGATAAACTCACCCCTAAACAGTCGATTGTGGCAAGGATCAATGTGGATTCCCTGAATCATGGAAGGATGCAGCATGATGCAACTCAAGGAGAGTGTGCATCCCGGGCCGGGAACATGTTCAGCAGCCAAGGTCCCAGTTTTCCATTACAAACCCATCCCACCAAATCAAGGTATTCAATATGAGGGAGAGGGGATTCCTCCAAACCGGCAAAAAAAAGCATGTCTGATGATAAACCCATCCAAAGAACCTCCTCCACTCCAGTTTTGTGGGATTTGTCCCTATTGGGTTCCGGGGTTAGTAAATTATCATGGAAAAAGGACGTCTCATGCCCCACCAAGACCTGAACATGTTACAGTAATTCATGTTGATTCACTCTTCATTTCCAGCAACGATATCCTTCCTGACCCAAAAAAAGAGTTGGTTTGGCATGAAATGTGTAATCCTTCTTTAACTACTCGAATTCTTCACTTTGGGGGGGCCCAAAGTAAAAATCAACCAATGGGAAAAGGATCTTGCATCCAAATGCCAAACCCAGGTCCTCAACTCAGAAAGGGCCACATAGCTGTAACACTCCTTGAAAGCAGCTGCGCCTGCAGCAATGGTCATCTATGGTCATCTGTGGTGCTGGCTGTTTCCCACATTTTTCGTGTGCTGGCAGCAATCCAAATCATGGTGCTACATGTAATTCAAAAGAATAATCCTTCCCCCCATGAAGTACCCTCCAGACTGTAGAATAGGGACACCAAGTCGAGAATATATAGATTTCCCCAGCTGAACCTTTTGTGGTATTTATACAATTATCATTATAAAGTAATCAACAGGGACGCAGAAATGCCAATGGACATGGTAAATCCGTATCCTGGCAATGGAAAGTCAATGATTCTGAGAAGACGTGGCTAATTAATTTCTGCAACCCCATGTCATATTGGTGTGATAAATTTCCATGTGGAACCTCCTTGATTACAAAAAATAGGATGGAATCCAAACACTGGGATCCCATTTTTTTTTCCGGTGCATGCGCGCGGGTGACTCGGCTCAGCAGGTGTGAGCCACGCAGCTAAGGCGAGCGTGAAACGAAAGCGGCAGGCGGCTTGGATCCCAAAAATCATTTTATATAGAGTGCATGCTATGTTGCCCTGTTTGGGTTGTATGTTGAACTACATTTACATGGTGTACAGAAATGTCATGAAAATCCGATTAGCAAAAACTGGGATTCTGTCAGCGTAGTTGATGACTAATTTTTGATAATGCTATTGAATATATACTGCTATTGCGTGGTTCATCACATACTATCCGATTGAATCATATCCATCGAATAACATTAGTATGCTCAACATTTATTAATATAGTCATATATCATATATCCACGCAAATTATCCACGCAAATTACCATCGAATAATGTGATGGTTATCCCATAACAATAACACCACAACAATGTTATCACATTCCATCATCTCATATGTATATAATATATATATACAATCATATATATATATATATATCAAATCAAATCATATCATATCATATCATATATATATATGTACTCTTATGCCATGCAGAGAACAATAATTTAAGATCATGTTACGATCATATATCCATTCTTCTCGGAGATACCTATCCGTCATGGCGCCATTTTTTCTACACCGCCACGCCGTCCCAGGCCGCCACGGCCGCTTCGTAGCCACCGAAGGTGGCGGCGTTCACCACCTGGGCGGTAAAACGATGAGACACGGCCGTGCCCGCGACAAAAACGGGGTGCTAACATGATCTAACCGTATCTAACCACAAAGATTTGGGAATTTGAAGGGTGAGCTCACGCATTCTGAACTGAATGCTCTGAATGGTGGGAGTTAGATAAATGGACTTGTAGCAGAACCGCGATTCAAGATGCCAGATTAAATTTCTACAAGATATGTCAGATTTCCAACAACAAATCTGAGTTTTTGTGAATATAATTTCGGCCTGTACACCGTGATATGCGATGATATGGGCGTTATAAACGGTCCTCTAGATAGGATTAGATAGGTACGTTCAAATCTGTAAGCATCCATTTGGCGGATTCAATTGGGTCAAACCATAGCTCCTATTAAATCTTATTAATAGTTCCCTCCGTTCACCATCGAATAGATCGACTGAGCTCTATACTTCTTGGCTTTGTCTGAAAAATACCGCCAAATTCCCCTGGTTATTCGAATTTTTGCACGTACCAAATAATTACCCGCTAAAATTGTAATTTTGGGGAGCATACCCCATGGCCCCATGGTACACGCACCCAATATTATATTATTGGTGGCTATATATCCCATGAAATATCTCAAACATAAACAACTGATTGGTGGCTGAATCCCAATGTCCCATGACATACTGACATAGCCCATGAAATATCTCATGACATATGTCCCATTGGCAATGTGACATAGCTATGGAAGCCATGCACCATTGACTTCGATACGTTACCTAGCTAGAAAATGATGGCGTGATGACGTTCCACTTTGCAAACTATTGAAACTTCTGGAAATATCAGTAACTCACCCATATATCACCCATATTCCATACGAACATTCCATGATCCCCCCATTGAATCCCAAGGCGCGAAGGCGCGCGCCATGGCGGCCCCAAAGCCTCGAAGGAAGAAGGCCAGGCCCTCGCGGTGCAGACCCTGGCGGATGACGTACAGCGGCGTGCGCTCCTGGCGACGGGACCGGACGGCACCAGACGGCACCAGACGGCACCGGACGGCACCGGATGGCCTGGGGATGGCCTTGGATCATTCGAAGTTTTTTGATGTGTTCGTGATGTTTTTTGCTGGGTGTTGGGCCTGTTGGGTGTTTTGAAGTGAACCTTTGGTTGGTTTTCGGTGAGTTTGTTGGATTTGTTGTGCGTTTTTGTTAGTTTGATGGTTTGAAGGTTTTCAGGCACTTGAGCTGCACACATTCATTGATTTTACATGATTTGATTAATGATTTTACTGGGGTGTTGATGAGTTTACCCCACATATCCATACATATCCATCCATTGCATGTGAAAGTACGTCGGATTTCGTGGTGGGAAAGTGGTGCATGCATGATACTTGCGGAGAGGTTTTACATTTCTCGGGGCAGCACGGGAATCCCTCTGCAACTGGAGAACCAAGACAAAAAAAACTAGGGAATACTGGGGATATCCCATTTCAAATTGTGGAACTCGTGAACTATAGGAGTCACTTTCCATTCCGAAGATACAGATCCAATGGGAATATGTGGGAATTTTGTAGTTCATCAACAGCTTTAAGAATTAGCCTGCCATGAGCGATGCACCTGCAAGCATGGCCAATCTTGGATACCCTGCAAACAACCAAACGTCGCATCCCAAAATCTCCCGTGAGACAGCACTCCTGGTGGCTGCAAGAGGTCGGCAGTGCCTGGATACGCGACTTCACCACCTCCACCGGGTGGATCATTCCTGGGGCGGCCATGGCAACCCCTAAAAATCGGGCTGGGAAGATCGGTCGCCCCTGATTGATGGCCATGTTGTTTTTGTTTATTTTTTTGTTTGTTTTGAATACTGTTGAAATTGCACTGGAAGGGGGTTAGTGCAAGATTTCTAGCCCACCACTGAAAAACGTGGAGTGTATCCATTGATGCAAAACATGAGACAACCAAATGAATATCAAAGAAGGAGCGTGTCTACATGCACAGGTTGTTTTCAACCTGGGCATATGTTGGCCAAGGTAATTTGAATCAAAACTGCTGACCTGTATATAATTATACACATCTGAAACTGCATCCACCATCACAATCCATCACCATTGTTTGCTTCAAACCCGTGGCTGATTTGCTGTCAAAGTCCCATCTTTTGTCGGCAAAACCCCCAAACCTGGCAATCAAACATCTATTGTACACTAATAGCTGATGTATGATGATTCTCCCCAGCATGTTATACGTGGATACCCTTGCAGGTCAGAATACTAAATGGTAAACCGTGGTTAACCCATTAACATTGCTCTTTTGGGGGTAACCCCTATTTCTGGACAAAATTTGAACAATGGCTAACCCAATAAGTAGGGACATTCCATATCTGAGTGGTTTGTAATGTGCTTACGTGCTTAGTATAGTTGATCAAGACACAGGGAAAATAACAATGTTCTAACCCATAGTCCGATTTAACCCGCACATCATGTACTATAAGTAGACATCATTTCACCAGAACTCGACTTAGAGAAAAAACTTATATAGTGATAACGTAATCTTACATATAACTTGGGTTTTCGACTGTTAAATATATATATATGAGCAATCTCGAAAACCCTAGGTTCACGGAAAGGACATCCACAAATTTGGGAAGGTCCCATCGCTTACCATACGTTTGTACAATAATGATATCTGGTAAACTTGGGGGGTATCGCTTGCAGGAAACTGCTACATATATGTGTGTGTGTATGTATATATGTATATTATTCACAGAAATCAACGTCCAATTTGGGTATCTCTAATGTGGATATTAGAGAAATACAATGACATAACCTTGAAAAGGGGTATCGCCTATTTGGGAAGGTCCCATCGCTTACCGTGTGTTTTTAACAATTTCCATCAACCAATGTCCGTCCAATACATATTTAGTATTGCCGGGGCTTTTGCGGTGGCTCATATATATAGCACTATAATATACATAGCTAAGCAACTGGGATTTCCCCTTGCGGCCGAAGACTCCCAACACCACGCAGCCGGCCAGGCCGCCCGAGAGCAGCGTCGCCGGGACGGTGGGAAGGTGCCCTTCGCTGAGGCGCTTCGATTGCTCGTAGACCAAGAAATAGACCTGGGAAAAGGGCGTGGACCGTTTGACCATGTTGGACCAGTGTATCCCCAAACGGGATGGATACATAGAGAGAGAGAGAGAGAGATAGATAGATAGATAGATAGATAGAGAGATAGAGAGAGATAGATAGAGAGATAGATAGATAGATAGATAGAGATAGAGATAGAGATAGAGAGATAGAGAGATAGAGAGATAGAGAGATAGAGAGAAAGATAGATAGAGAGATAGAGAGATAGATAGATAGATAGATAGATACATAGATAGATAGATAGATAGAGAGAGAGATAGATAGATTAGATTAGATTAGATTAGATTAGAAAAGATCAGATAGA
This sequence comes from Cladocopium goreaui, assembly GCA_947184155.2. Classification (NCBI taxonomy): domain Eukaryota; class Dinophyceae; order Suessiales; family Symbiodiniaceae; genus Cladocopium; species Cladocopium goreaui. The sequence goes on from CAMXCT020000421.1 coordinate 72,143, forward strand.
TAGATAGATTAGATAAGATAAGATAAGAAAAGAAAAGATTAGATTAGATTAGATACATAAATAAATAGATAAATAGATAGATAGAACAATAGATAGAAAGGAAAACATAGCATAAGATTAGATTAAACAAGATAAGATAAGATCAGATAAGATAAGATTAGATTACAGTAGATAGATAGATCAATAGATAGATAGTTAGACAAACAAATAAATAGATCGATAGATAGATATTTAGTTAGTTAGTTAGTTAGTTAGTAAGTTAGTTAGTTAGTTACTTATTTATTTAGTTAGTTAGTTAGTTTAGTTAGTTAGTTAGTGAGTTAGTTGGTTAGTTAGTGAGTGAGTGAGTGAGTGAGTTAGTTAGTTAGTTCGTTATACATGTAAGCGATATATGTATATATATAAATATATTTATAGAGAGAGAGAGAGAGAATAGTATGGGGTACTGAATACTGTATGTATCCCTTGTAAGCGTGGAACCACTATTACCACTATTCGAATCTCTACTCCAAGATGATCCAATAACGCGGCAATGGCCAAGGGACGCCATAGGAGGGGCATTCCTGAAGGCCACCAAGGCATGATCAAGGGCTTGAAAATGAAAATTCGTCAGCCAAGGCAACCAGCAAATGCACATATATACGTATATATATACATACGTATATATATACACAAAGATTATATCTATATATGCACATATATATATAATATGTATACCTATATATATATATATGTATAAATGTATTATATATATATATATGTGTTGGGAATGTGCACTTTTTATTTTGCAAAAAAAAAACATCGACTTATCTTGGCAATTGAGCGCTGGGATTTTTCGGCTCAAGGCGCTTGGGATTGGCAGTGGGAACGGGTTGGAGGTTGGTACAAATCCGGTAAAGTCATTCACCTACATGTTCCTATAAAATCATTGTCATACATGTTCAAATCATCTGGAGTTGCTTGAGGGCCCCGTCCAAAAGAGAGAACCGACTCTGTCGCCTACAGCCCCCTAGATCACCCCGTTCTCCTGGAGCGGTCAAGAGAACAATTAAACAAAACATAGCAACCACGCAAACCCAGGGAAACAAAACCATATCATCTTACTCTGGATACGATAATCTGGTTGGTGGTTTAACCCATCCCAACACATCCATCCATCCCACACCATCTCCGACCCGTGCCTTTAGTGCTGTGGGGCCTAAGCCCTGAAACGCCCCGCGCCGTAGCCCGACGTCTGAGATGCGACTCCTTGCGATGCAACCAGGGAGTAAGAACCACTTTGAAAACAAACAAAACAAAGCAGTCTCAAAAAAATCGACCAACACAACAGTAACTAGGTATATTGTTGACCAAAGACTCCAAAATTCTTAACCCTGCGAGATTTTCAGACACCCGCTGTCGCGTCCCGCGTCACGACACTCTGACAGGATACGTAAAGCCATTGCAATCCACATATATCCACATTAGGGACAAAATCCTAGAAACGGAGACAATCAAAAAAGGGACAGCAAGGCAAAGGCCTCTTGTTTATGTCATGGTAGCCAAATGCAAACAATCTTTAGATGTTCAAAGTTGTCCAAACATCTCCGTGAGAACAAACAACCGTTTTCGAACAGTTCCCTCCAAACATTTCCCTCCATGATTTCATGAGATGATTTGGGCGGGTTTCAAGGGTTCAAACACACCTCTTGAGCCCTGCCTGAAAATGCCCACGGGTGAATCACCGTGCCACCCCAGCTGCACCTCGACCGCAAAAAGCGTCCAAGTCTAAAAGCGTCTAAAAAGGGTCCAACAGTCACAAGTCCCAAAGTTCCCCGAGGAAACTTCTCTAGAAATTGAACAACTGAGAAACAATGAGAAAGCAAATGCATCGAACCCTTCATGATTTTGGAATGCTTTTCATAGATGAAATGAAATGATACCACATCTTATCCTTGCAGCATCTTGCAGCCGGGTCCCTGCACGGTCCTTGATGTCAACCAACTTGACAAACATCCACAGCATGCAACCAGCTTCATGGAACCAACCATAGTAATGCCCATAGATGCCACAAGGGGGAACACTCATGGAACGTTGTGGGTATACAGAAATTCAATAATTACACAAAATAGATCAAATAGAAACAACATGTTGCCTTGTATGCGTTTTTTTTCTTGAAAAGGCACCCCATTGCACGTTGAGCCGATACCAACTACAACGTCGCCAAATGAGTATGAGTGCAACCACACCCGCTGATACAAGCCGACATGCACTCCGACAAAGCATGCAAAAACAATCTCGACAATAATGCCAGTTCTTTACACACCACCACCACCATCAACAACAACAACCACAACAACAACCACAACAACAACAACACCAACAACACCAACAACACCACCACCAACAACAACAAAAACAAAAACAACAAAAACAACAAACACAACAAAAACAACCAAAACAACAAAAACAACCAAAACAACAAAAACAACAAAAACACCACCTCCACCACCACCACCACTACCAACACCACCACCACCACAACCACGACCACCACCACCACCACCACCAACAACAACAACAACAACAACGACCACGACCACGACCACATAAAAACAAAGACGACAACAACGTCAAAAACGGCGACAACAACAACAACAACAACAACCACAACGACAACGACAACCACAACAACAACCACAACAACAACGACAACAACAACAACAACAACCAACAACGACCAACAACAACCAACAACAACCAACAACAACCAACAACAACCAACAACAACCAACAACAACCAACAACAACCAACAACAACCGACAACAACCAACAACAACCAACAACAACCAACAACCAACAACCAACGACAACAACAACAACAACATCAACAACATCAACAACATCAACATATGAGATTATCATGTTTTTTGGTTCACTATGTTAAATTATCTCTAAACAAGGAACACCGCAGGAATTCGTGACCAATCACCACCCCGTGGGGTTCCCAAAACCAGGCCCAAATGCACCAGTTTGAGGTGTCGGTGTTTGGAACCATATATGGACTTCATGCTGCATATTACAGTTATATTTTTATATTTGTATATATAAATGATTAAATTTAAATATTTATACGAATATTCACCCATCATCACCGGTTGATCATGTCTATAGGTCGCTATTTTGAATCGCCGCATCCCGGGGGCACCTGCCGCTGCGTCTTCACCAGATCCACAGTGCAAACCAGGGGGCTCTGCGCCAAGCCCGCGATGCAGCCGGCTACAAAGCCTGAAGGCGGCTCGAAATTCTGCCAACCATTTTGGATTTCAAAGGACACTTGTGGTAATTCTTTTGGAGGAATTGGTGATGGTTGGTGGTTTCAACCCAGCTAGAAAGAAATGGTGGATCCCGATCCCCATCTTTAGTCAAGGATTCACCATCCTTAGGATGGAACATAGCATGTGCCTCAAACTACTCAGGCCGTGTTTGTTTGAGATATTTATGTGATAAACAAAATGATCTATAGCCTCTAGCTATACAGAGCTCTTTAAGTGATGGGCATATCTGAATGATTCAACTCATCACATGTTCTTGGGGTCCATACTAAAACAATATCCACTTTGATCAAACTCCGACACAACAGGAAGAATAAGCAGAAAATAGGCAATAGTCTGCTTATGATTAGTTTATTTTCTTCAATCATGGGTTGTCGTGGATAGTGTGATGTTCACTAATTTGGATCACGATGTCCAGGGGGATGGATGGCAATTGTCCAGTTATGTTTGAAACTACCAAACAATAAAAGATCGGAGAAGATTTTGAAGACTCTACTGTTCATTGATGTTCATTGATACTCACTTTCATGTCAAGATATGTCAAGATATGTCCTGTGATGGCGGAATGGTATAGACAATGAAACGGGCAACACACTCGGATTGCGCCTCCCTCCCTTCTCAAGACTCTTGGAACCGATCCACATTTGTCATCACCAAACCTGCTCATGATCCCCATGAAACCATACTTGGTATGACCCTATATGACCCTCAAATCAAACACATTCTTGGATCTTGGGATATCTTGGGGTTATGTGCATCCTCACTTTGGAAGGCTGACGCCTTCATGCTTTGCTTTTCAAATCCCAATGTTTGATGTTTGACGATTTTTCATCTTGCCGTCTCATACCATGTCACGGACCAGCAAACGATTAATTGGATTATTAGTGTATTATTGTTCATCAAGTGATCTTATCTTACCTGATATCCTCATTTCCTAGCGGCCAAATCCCCATGCTCAATCATTTTCACCCGGTGAACCCCCATCTCAGACCAAGGGGATCCAAGGGGCCTGTAAGCATTGGCCTCTCTTCGGACCAAAGGCTTTTTAAGGCACGCTCGCTGATGCCCTCGACACCGAAGACCACGGCATTCAGCAGGGCCTGAGTGGGCGGGGCCTTAATGCGGAAGAAACGAGGAAAGGACATGCAGATTGCATATATGGGGGTTTCCATTAATGGGATTACCCAAAAAATCCCCAAATAGATGGTTTATATTTATAATGGACAATCCTATTGAAATGGATAATTTGGGGGCATCCCATTTCAGGAAACCTCCATATTAATCCCATCCCATCCCTTTAATTTTGGCATTTAAGTGCTTCTCCAAATAGGCGAAATCAACATCCCTTCAATTCAAGCTGGAACCTGAAGTGACGTCAAACCGTCCAAATCCTGTTGTACTACTGGGATCTATTTACCGCGTATGATACTGCTGCTGGGTCCAACCCCAACCTTTGGCGCCCCAAACCCCTACTCTTGCCGTGTGGCAGTGCTGCAAAGCGGGAAGGAAAGGCCTGGCCCGTGTTGAAGTGGTCTGTCCACCCAGGATTGATTCGGGCTGGGAGTTTCATGACACAGAAATTGAGGGTCCATTTATATTTCGAGATGATCTACCTATAAACAATTGTGATTTTCCACAACTATGTTAAATTACCGGAAGGTGGTTGGCGGATATATACATAATTTTGAATTAATTTAAATAGATTTGGCTTATACTGATCCTCTCACTATCTCCCCATCGCCATCTCCTATATACTGATCTGAGCTTGCCATTTGTCCTTAGCATGTTCCCACAAAGGTACTGACACCCAAAGGTACGGACACCCACAAATACATGCGTTGTTTTCAGGCGCACACGTTTCTTGATGTAAGGTTATACCCCTCAACGGGCCACAATGGATCAAACCTCTCTCTCTCTCTATTTCTCTCTCTCTCTCTCTCTCTCTTTCTCTCCCCATCTCTCTGCATCTCCGTCTATCATCTTCTCAAGAATCCAATTGTTTTCAACCAAATCAAATCTAGTATTGGTTTATGGTGAACCACCACCAGAAAGTGGTGAGTCGCTGGTCGTTGGGGATTTGGAGTTTTCTCCCATTTGCAAGGCGCCGCCACAATTAAAATCATGTATCGTAATTTTCATCCAAAAGTTGCCATAATATCAATAAGTTTGTAATGAACCATCATGTTTCCAAAAATTGGCTGTAAAATCAGTGCTGGTCCATAGTTCAACCCAAAAACCAAGATTCAAATTTTGAGTTTCTATAGAGAAACAAACGGTAACCAATGATATCTCAATATATATATAAAACAATGATATATAAATGAGCGTAAACAACATTTGCCATGTAAATCCATAAAATGGAGGTTTCCTAAAATACAGCTTGAATATTGTACAAGAATGCGCTGTATAAGAATTTGAGGGGCTCGGTTCCAAGATGGGCTATATATTTTCAGCTATACCAAACACATAGCACGTTAAGAATTTGAGGGACCCTGGAATCGGACTGCCAAATTCTTAAATTACTGCTTACACGTGACCCTGGAGACTTCGAAATTAGGCGGGCTCCGTAGTCCTCCTAGTCCTGGCTCTTTTCACTAATCCAATGCGTCATCCGGTGCTCGAGTGTATACCCGCACGAGCAGCAACCCACCCACCAAAGTAACCAGCAACCCAGGAACCAGCAAGAGAGCCAAGCAGCCAGCAGAGCACCCAGCAGCGCCCCAGGAGAAGCTCAGCACCAACAGCCGCAGCAGGAGGAGCAGGCAACCAGCACCCTCAACTCGCACCCTTCTCCGCCCGCCCGGGGGGCTACGATTAGCAATTACGAGCCCGGCGCTGCCCCATTAGAAGGGGGGCCAATAGTCTAGTGGAATGAGGCGTCAGCACCTTAACTTTAAGTATGACGAGCAGAGGCTCGATCCCGCCTGTGTCCCCTGGCTGTGCTTATTGTGCGTGCGCTCCCTTTGTTTGAACCATGGGGTTAGGGTTACACGCAGACACACGCACATACAGTGTATATGTATTTTCCAATGTGATACCATGGATGCGTCAACCAACACTCCAGTGGGTCCAATGGGTAATCAAAACGGACCTACCTACGTTCTCTCGCCGGGTGACCCGGATGCAGAGATCCTAGGCAAGGTGCCGTCGTGCAGTTCCCGGTCAGGTCAAAACTAACTCTCTTGCAACACACTGTGGCTCAGGTGTCCCGAGGTGGGAGGGCAGTGGTAGTGTGGCCGTTCCATCAGAGGCTTGGGAGCCTTGACATTGCTGCTGCTTGGAAAACTCAGCTGCGCTTGGTGGAGATCAGGTTGGGAACTGTGTGTGGTGCTACCACACTTACAATATATATATATATATACACATACATATATATATATACATATACACATACATATATATATATATACACACGTTCTGTTCAATGTACAATATTTCTTGGGGTCGTAACTTGTTTTCAATATATGAAAATGAAATTAAGTGAGGTCCTGGCGCGTTTTTGCGTTTTCCTGGCGCCGCGGCCCCGCTGCATGCAACCAAGGCCAAAAACCAGCGTAGCCGGAACAGCTACGCCGCAGGATTCCGGCCACGACAGAGACCAGCGCGGCCAAAACCCTGGTATAACGCGAAATCGCGCGTAGATCGTCGATCTACGCGCGTTTTTGCGTTTTCCTGGTGCCGCGGCCCCGCTGCAAGCAGCCAAGGCCAAAAAACCAGCGTAGCCGGAACAGCTACGCAGGATTCCGGCCACAACGGAGCCCAGCGCGGCCAAAACCCTGGTATAACTTTTGCATGAGCAGTCAAATCTGCCAACTCCACCTCGTTACCTTGTTTAATCTTGGTCCAAATTGTGAAGATGCCTGCAATACAGTACTAAGAATGCCTTAAGAATTTGAGGGACCCTCGGCCTGTTGTAGTGTAAATTTGCCTGTATTTAAAAATAAGAATTTGAGGGACCCTGGACCTCATGCTTTCGGATTCTTCACCAGCGCTCGGGCTGTAGGGGTAACTCCAAATCAGGGTCACCTTTGTAGAGTGCTCTGTATCCTTCGTCGCCTCGTACAGCTGCGAAACATCAACAGTTTTCCACCAAACAAAAATGGGATGGGCTATGGTGATTGAACCAAACCAAGTATGTATACGGTATATCGTAGGTGTGTTTTTGGATATTGACTATGAACCATGTAGAAAATTAAATGAGTTGGTTTGAAGGAACATATTTTGACCGGAGGTATCGCCAGTGATTTACCAGGCACATTCATTCGAGGTGCCTGCACATTCGTTACCTTAACCATTTCTTGGGACATGGTGGTTCATCATTCAAACATATTCAAAATAAATATTATTACACAATTTTCATGGATCATTGTGGTCCAATTGATTCGATCATTGCATCTACCCTGCGGTAGTCAAACACAGCAATGGGAAGTCCCTATAGAGGTTTTAAAGGGAAACTAATCATAACTAATATCTATAATCTATAATTAAAGATTTTCAGATGCCATGTTTGATTACCCAGGGGTAGCGCATGCTGTTTTAAAACATATTTATCTTCACGGACAATCGTGGGTCATCGTGACCAGGGGCCAGGGACATGGACAGATTGTGGGAATTATTCCAGCCGCTCGTTGGTCATTTTCATCTCTGAAAAAAGTTTTGCTGCCGGACCCAGGTAGGAGAATACCATATATAAAGAGTGCCAAAAAAAAAGTGTGGCAAATTTCTATCGTTCCCAAAACCGAACATAATCGATGGTGAGATTGGCTAGTGAGGTCGCTATGATCATCCCTCATACCATCCATGGGGAGGGTACCAGATAGCGCCCAGCACGCGCCAGGGCGGAAGTTTCGAAAGGCCTATAGGCCTATAGGAAAGTTTTTGACATGCTGAAACGATGAAGTGCTGAACTTGTGAGGTGCATCCACGAATGATGAAATGGTGGTTGAGATGCAACTGAAATCTGATAAAAAAATATGCACGTGACGGAAAAAAACAATAAATGAATATATGAACATTGAATCACTGAACTACTGAATCAATGAATCAACGAATCAATGAATCAATGAATCAATGAATCAGTGAACCAATGAAGCAGTAAATCAGCGAGTCAATGAATCAATGAGTCAGCAAATGAACGAATCAATGAAAATCAATGAAACCCGGACCCGGACATGAACGAATCAACAAATCAATGAACCAGGGAACCAAAAAATCAGATTGCGATGTTGTTGACATGATGGAAAAATGTAACTCGGAAGTTGTCTGACAAGACTTTTTTTGTGATTAAAACCGCCGAAGTAGTTTCCAATTTTGGTGGCGATAAATGCTGGTCAATACTGTATAATTATGTGTGTCAATCTGGATGCCCCGTGGTATCTTAACATGTCACTGGAAACTTTGAGAAGCTGGTGGATTTCCATTGCAAAGTGCGATTGCGCAAGAAAAATCAAAGAGATTCAAAGAGTATGGAAGGAAAGTCAATCAAGCAAATTCACCTGGTGGCGGCTCACATGTCACAGCTCTTGCTATGTGTATCAAATAGCAACCTGAGAAATCACCCCTGCTTCGTGACCTCCAGCGCCCGTTCCTTAAAAGATAAGGAGGATATCATCCCAACTAATCTCAAACATTTGTTTCAAAAAAGGGGAACACAACATTTGATGGCTTTTGATTGGAGTTGCTGGGTCCTCCCCCCGAGACTTCCCATCAATTCTTGGGGCTTCAATTTTTTTCCACCAGATGCCAGAAGCAGCAAGAAGAATCATCTGCCGGGGCGCGAGCTGTGTGGCTCAACACCTGGTAGGTGGTACCACGGTCAAAATGGGACATCGCTTGTAGCCGCGTCTTGGCGGTGTCCAGCGGGTGCCCGGCTAAAATACCTCGCACCAGGCAGGCGGGGCGGGGCACATCTTCTTTCGGTGGTCAGCAAATACCCTGCTTAAAAAATTGACTTGTAGCAATACTTAGCGAACATCATCCCGGCAAGAGACCCCGAGCAGTGTTGCAAAAACATGACAATACTGAGATACCAGGTTAGGTTCTGCAGTTTCCCTTTGTGAAGATCTCTGTAGAAGATCGTGTGGAAGATCTTCTTGACAGTTTCCGTGCAGAAACTGCTGTGAAAGATCCCTGCGTAACGCTATCTATACAAGGTGCCTACAAGAGATCTCCACAAGGGATCTCTGTAACAAATTCAACCCAAGATCTCTGTTCAAGCTCTCTATAAAAGATCTCTGGGCAAGATCTCCGTTCTCTTCATCAGGTCTCCGGAGACCTCTTTGCAAAATCTCTCTACAAGAATGTACAAGATCTCTAAAAAAGGTCTCTTGGCAAGATCTCCTGAGGAGATCTCTGTACAAGCTCTCTATAAGAGCTCTCTTGGCAAGATCTATGTAGGAGACCTCTTGGCAAGATCCCTGCAACAAATAATTATCTATGCCATGTCTCTGTGCAAGATCTCTATTATTACACTCTATAAGAGGTCTCGGTGGCAAGATCTCCGCGGAAGCTCTATATCGTCTAAGACCTCCTTGTCAAAATCTCTGCACAAGATCCGGTTGATTTTCAAAACGAGCATCGTGTGCCACAACGAGAGCAATTTGACAGACCCACATGCCAAGAGGGTTGCGCCAGCGATCTCAAAATGATCACTGCGCCACAATGAGAGCGATGGGACAGGCCCAAAGTGACGAGAGGGTTGCGCGAGAGGTCTCCGGGCCACTGTTTTGTGCGAGACTTCCTTCGAAAACAGAAGATGGAGGAGCTTTTGTGCTGTAAGGGTCACCAAGTTTGCCGGACACGGAGGGAGACCACCTCGAATGAACACCGGGCCTTAACTATTACCGTACGAACCCCATGTGGCCACACTGTTTGGGGAAAAAGAGCCACATGGCTGCTTAAAGACCCCCCAAACAAGGCCGGTTCTTCATTACAAATCATCCGACGAAGTTGGCAAACAATCACACATCATTTGCACAGAAGCCAAAACTGAAGTGCCAAGAAATAGAACATCTCAAGGCCTAACCATGACCGGTCTGACCAGCCCATGACCAACATCTCTGGTTTTTCCTCAGTCTTCCACAGGCGGCCCAGGTGCCGGTCATGCCACCCAGGGTTCCGCCGAAAAAGTCCCTGAGCGCCTCCGACATGGCTCTGCCCCCCACGGCACGTGAAGGCCGCGACGCATGGAAGGCTTGAGATCCAGGCGTCGAAGGACATGTTCCGTGGGGCTTTCACTGTTCAACAAACATAGCAAATGATATGCCAATGATAGGCCAGTCTTGAGTCATGGGAACATCATGTCTTGTACTGGGGATGCTTCATGGGATATATGTCTTCTATATATATATATAAATTACACCTATATAGCCAACATCATGAGGATTTCACCAAACCCACCAAGAGTGACCACCCAAATAATGTTTGAGTTTATTGCAGGGGTCACCCTTGGGGCCGGCTGCTTGGACCCCATGAAATGTGGTGTTTACCCCTTGGTTTGGGGGGATCAACTTTTCAGCTTCATTGATGTGTGCCATGTTTTTTGTGCGTTTCACCACCCAAACCTACATGACAAATGATGAAGGGGATGTATGGCCAAAATCATCTTGTTTTTTCCCCACCTGCCAGGTGAGGGTTGTCAGATTTTATGTCAGTTGCCTGCTCCTCCTCTCCTCTCCTCGTCTCCTCTCCTCCTCTCCTCTCCTCCTCCTCCTGCTCAACCGCGACCCTCGACGCACAGTGGTCTCTGTCGGACCTCAACCACGACCATCCACGCCCAGTGTTCCCTGCCGGACCTCAACCACGACCATCCACGCCCAGTGTTCCCTGCCGGACCTCAACCACGACCATCCCCGCCAGTGTTCCCTGCCGGACCTCACCACGACCATCCACGCCCAGTGTTCCCTGCCGGACCTCAACCGCGAGTATCCCCGCCCAGTGTTCCCTGCCGGACCTCAACCACGACCATCCACGCCCAGTGTTCCCTGCCGGACCTCAACCGCGAGTATCCACGCCAAAAGAAATGCCACATAGAGTGCCAGAAGATATGCCAGATAGAATGTTAGAAGATATGCCAGATAGAATGCCAGAAGGTATGCCAGATAGAATGCCAGATAGAATGTCAGATAGAATGCCAGAAGATATGCCAGATAAAGTGCCAGAATGTTTGGCAGATAGAATGCCAGCAGATTTGCCAGATAATATGCCAGAAGATATGCTAGATAGAATGCCAGATGGAATGCCAGAAGATTTGCCAGATAATATGCCAGAAGATATGCCAGATAGAATGCCAGATGGAATGCCAGAAGATATGCCAGAACATCTGCCAGAAGATATGCCAGAAGATATGCCATAACATCTGCCAGAAGATATGCCAGAACATCTGCCAGAAGATATGCCAGGTAGAATGCCAGAAGATATGCCAGATAGAATGCCAGATCGAATGCCAGAAAATATGTCAGATAGAATGCCAGAAGATTTGCCAGTAACAAAATGTATAAATGTCATGGTGGGGATCACACGAAGTAAAGTAATTCTTCTTTTCGTGATCGATAGGGGTGTTTAACTCATTATCCTGTGATTTTGAGGCTACTCAGTACTTTGGATGTTAAGTTCCCCATCTGGGCCTTACATCCCAGCCTGGGGATTGAGGGACCCCAGTGACTCGGATCTGTGGTCGTTTCTGGCACCTGGCAAGGTGGGCGCTGCCATGGCACCATCTGTTAGCAGCGCTGCCAGGGGAAATACACAGTTGCCTTGTGGAGTATCGAGTGATGCTCTGTGCTTGGTGGCTGTTTCTGTTTGAGAAGAAATAGTACCACTAGGGATGGAAAGCAACACCTGTGAGACCAGCAATCAGTCTCTCCAATCCAATGCCATTTGCCGGAAGGGTGATCTAATCAAACTGTTACGATGCGGGCTAAACTCGAGCCCAACTGGGCCACGGAATTCGTGGGGTGAATTGTGCACCCGAGGATGACCCTAACCTTAGGATGTCGTGCTATTGCTCTGCGTGATACGTTGAACAATCCCAGCAAATCTACAAATGTGTTGTTTATTCTTGCCTCTCTCTTTCTCTCTCTTAGTCTCCCTCTCACCATCGCACAAACATGTTACCCCTTATTTGCTGTAGTATCACCCATCAATGACGACCATGAATGATCATGAATGTCAGTGTTTGATAATACCGATCATTCTTGTCATTTTGTCTTCTGCAGGATTAATGCCTAATGCCGATCTAAGAAACAGTTAAAGTTCTGGTAGTTTGGATGATAAAAAAAACACTCATAGATTTCAGTCTATTGGATATACGTAAAGCAACCTCCGAAAAAAACGGCCATCTAGACATGTTTAGCAGGGAAATTCACCATCCCTAGCCCCCAAACAGCTCCTCCAATAATCCCGTCCCCCTTTTTTACTTGAGGCCGGGGGTGGACGACGAAAGCTAGCGGGGTAGGAGAAAGAAGGAAGGGAAGAGGTGAGTTGCGGAGGGACTGTCATCATCGTGTCGCGGCATTGTTCGTCCCAACGAGGATGCAACAATGATATATTGATATATGATATATAAAAATGATATATATGGGGGAGGGGGCAGGGGGGGCCCTTTCGCGGGAAAAATCACGTGATGTCCTTGGGGAGCCCCGGAATACGTGCTAAAGCAAGAAGACTCTAGCGAGCTGACGCTAGCTTTCGTGATAATGACAATGATTGCCAATAATGATAAAATGTAATTGAATAACGATGATGATGATGATGATGATGATGATGATGATGAATGATGAATGATGAATGATGAAGGATGAAGGATGAATGATGAATGATGAATGATGGATGATGATGATGATGATGATGACGACGGGGATGATGATGATGATGATGATGATGATGACGATGACGATGACGATGAATGACGATGACGAGGACGATGACGAGGACGACGATGATGATGATGATGATGATGATGATGATGATGATGATGACGAGGACGAGGACGAGGACGAGGACGATGGAATGGAGAGGACGATGACGATGATGATGACGATGATGATGACGATGATGATGATGATGATGATGGTGGTGATGGTGGTGATGGTGGTGGTGGTGGGTGAGGGTGGGGGGGGGTCCCCCCCTTTCGCGTGAAAAATCACGTGATGTCCTTGAGCAGCCCCCCCAATACTTGCTAAAGCAAGAAGACTCCAGCTAGCTGACGCTAGCTTTCGTGATTAAACATCCCCTTTGAAATTTGAAACCATGGTTTTGTAGTGAATTTCCACATAATTGGGACCATAGAAATGGGCGGTGTTTACTATTAAGGTGATGCGATTAGTTGTGGCAAGCCATTTCCCCAGATTTTTCTGGTGGCTCCAGCATAAGCTTCCGGGCTGCCCAGGGACATCGACTTGCCGGAAGGAAGCACAGTTTATGTCCTGAGAGGATTCAATACTCCCAGCCCCGTAATATCAAGCACCCCCTAAACGGTCCCAAATATGTGTAGATCCCGTACTAGACATTGGTAAAACAAGGTTTCTGGAGGGATGTTTAATATTAGGGGGAAGGGATGCATCAAACATCTGCTGTTTCAGCCAAAAACGAATAGCTCGTGGTTTGGGTTGATGGTTTGGATTCCTGATACCCCACCGTGATTTTATCACCTGATGAACTCCTGGAATTCCGACCAACCTCAAGCACGATTGATTATGCTTGGTGATTTCAACGTGTTTCAACCCCTTTGAAGAATTTAGTAGTCAATGATGATCATCCTGGCCAGTGGCTGAGTAACCAGCTAAGAAGGGATATCAATGGAAAACTAACAAGGGTTTCACATGTTTAAAGGACCAAAGATTGGAAAGTCAAACATCTAATGGATACCCAGGATGGTTTGCCAATATGCAGCTTGGTGATAACAAAGCTTTTGTAATCATTATCACATCCCATGTGTACATACAGTCTCTATATATACTGTGTACGTATACATGCCACATAGTGTAGTGTCTACTATAAACACATGAACTAAGAACCCTATGAACCATTGGATGTCCACCACCTAATATGAGTTGACAGTTGACAATGTCATTTGCTACAAATCCCAACCCGCCTATTTAGCGAACACGTCATCATCTATTGATCCAAGGCCTCCATGTCAACAAAGTGTGGCTGATTGTGGTCGGAACGATGACCACTGACCGGTCAATTAGCAGTATAATATATATATATATATTGGATAAGCAAATAAGCCAATCCTTCCATGAAGCAAATCCTTTGACTGGTCATATTGCAATGTTATTGTAATAACATATTATGTGACAAACTTGACAATATGTATGTATATTATAGAACATAGTCATATATGCTGTGTGGGATGAGTACTTGCAGAGTGCTTGTGATCCATTGACTGTGACTTGTTCTCATGGTCCTCTCCCACAGAACTGACACTACCACCATCACCAACATCGTCATCAATATCGGTCATTATCGTCACCATCATGGTGTTTGTTATATATATATATACGTATGTACACATACACCCTCCAGCAGTCAAATGATGTGGCAATGGGAAAGCACCCATCTATAGTTGATTTTCCGATTAAGCCTCTATTCATAGGGGATTTTCAACTGCCACGTTAGACTACCAAAAGTGTGTATCTCTCTCTCTCTCTCTTCTCTCTCTCTTCTCTCTCTCTCTCTCTCTCCAAAAAGTGGGTATATATATATATATCTCTCTCTCTCCTTTTTATTTATTTATATGTTTATTCAGTTTTATTCATCATTGCAGTGTCATGGTCATATCTATGTTCCGAACCCCTTTCCACCTCCGCCCTGCTTCGACACCTTTTCTTGGACGGGCTCCAATGCACACAAGACTTACGACCGGCTTACCGCAATGCAAAGAAATTCTGATGTTTCTTGCCGCTGCCTACTACAAATATCTATCTACCAGTAGTACCGCACAAGGCGGTGGCGGAAGTTTCAAAAATAGGAAACCTATAGGAGAGGTTGGTTGTTGTGAATCAGGGATGGCAGAGCGAATCCACTGATGGACCGAAAGGGGCTTGATCTCTCTCACTCTTTCTCTCTCTTTCTCTGCCTATCTACCTACCTACCTATCTATTTTCTATGTATCTATCCAGCTATCGATCTATCTATCTATCTCTCTTTCTCTCTCTTTCATCTGTCTATCTGTCTATCTGTCTACCTGTCTATCTATGGTGCAGTGTCATCCAGTCTAATGCAGTGTAGTGTACTGTAGTGTAGTGTAGTGGAGTGTAGTGGAATGTAATGTAGTGCAATGTAATGTAGTGTAGTGTAGTGTAGTGTAATTTAGCGTAGTGTAAATTAGTGTAGTGGAGTTTAGTGGAGTGTAGTTGTAGTTGAGTGTAGTGTAGTGTAATGTAGTGAAGTGTAGTGGAAGGTAGTGTAGTGTACTAGTGTAGTGTAAAGTAGTGTAGTGGAGTGTAGTGTAGTGTCATGCACTGTAGTGTAATTTAGTGCAGTGGAGTGTGGTGGAATGTAGTTGGGTAGTTGTAGTGTAGTGTAGTGTAGTGGGATGTAGTGTAGTGGAGTGTAGTGGAGTGTAGTGGAGTGTAGTGGAGTGTAGTGGAGTGTAGTGGAGTGTAGTTGTGTAGGTGTAGTTGTAGTGTTGTGGAGTGTCGTGTAGTGTAATGTAGTGAAGTGTAGTGGGAGTAGTGTAGTGTAATGTAGTGTAGTGTAGTGGAGTGTAGTGTAATGTAATGTAATGTAGTGTAATTGAGTGTAATTGAGTGCAGTGTAGTGTAGTGTAGTGGAGTGTAGTTGTGCAGTTGCAGTTGTAATTGTAGTGTAGTGGAGTGTAGTGTAGTGTAATGTAGTGAAGTGTAATGGAAGGTAGTGTAATGTAGTGCAGTGGTGTCTATCTGCGTGCCTGCCTGTCTGTCTATCTATCTATCGATCTATCTATCTATCTATCGACCTGTCTATCTATCTCTCTCTCTCTATCTATCTCTCCGTCTATCTATCTATCTCTCTATGTATCTATCTAGCTCTCCATGTATCGATCTTTGCATCGATCGATGTATCTATCTATCTATCTATCTATCCATCTATCTATCTATCTCTCCATCTATCGATCTATTGTAGTTGTAGTTGTAGTTGTAGTTGTTGTTGTTGTTGTTGTTGTTGTAGCTGTAGTTGTTGTAGTTGTAGTTCTAGTTGTAGTTGTTGTGTAGTTGTAGTTGTAGTTGTAGTTGTTGTTGTAGTTGTAGTTGTTGTTGTTGTTGTTGTTGCTGTTGTTGTTGTAGCTGTTGTAGTTGTAGTTGTTGTTGTAGTTGTAGTTGGTGTGTAGTTGTTGTAGTTGTAGTTGTAGTTGTAGTTGTTGTGTAGTTGTTGTAATTGTAGTTGTAGTTGTAGTTGTAGTTGTAGTTGATGTTGTTGTTGTTGTTGCTGTTGTCGTCGAAGTTAGGGTAGTTAAGTTAGTGAAGTTACTTAAGTTAGTCAAGTTAGTTAAGTTAATCAGTGTCTACTTTTTCGACATCAGCACGTCAAAAAAGGCTCAAGACCCTCAGTTTTATACACTTTTGACTTCCAAATGTGCTTCGCGCCACAACGGCGTGCACTTTTTCGACACTTTTTCGACATCTGAACCTCCAAAAGTGGTCCGAGACCGTCAGTTTTTAACACTTTTGACTTGAAAATGTGCTTCGCGCCACAACGGCGTGCACTTTTTCGACATCACAACTTCCAAAAGTGGTCCGGAGCTGCGGTGTTTTGTACATTTTGACTTGGAAATGTGCTTCGCGCCACAACGGCGTGCACTTTTTCGACATCTCAACTTCCAAAAGTGGTCCGGACCTGGTGTGTTTTGTACATTTTGACTTCGAAATGTGCTTCGCGCCACAACGGCGTGCGCTTTTTCGACATCGCAACTGCCAAAAGTGGTCCGGGCCTGGTGTGCGTTGTACATTTTGACTTCGAAATGTGCTTCGCGCCACAACGGCGTGCATTTTTTCATCTCTCATCTGGCCAGCTGGCTCCGCACCCGCCGCTTTAGCGAGCCTACTTTTCGACCCTCCGGATCCACAAATCATTGGAAAAACACAGTGTTTCGCGACTTTCCTACCTTTTCGCGCATCTGTATCTTCTGTCTTCTTACTCTTTCTCTTCTGATCTTCTCTCTTCTAATCTTCCTCTTCTCTCTGCCTCTGCCCTGCTCTGCTTTTCATCTCTCCATATTGTCGGAAGTTTGACTTCTAAACTTCCTTCGATAAATCATTGTAAATCCATATAAAACCTATGTCCAAATCCAAATTCTGGCGAGATGCGGGGCATCCAGTTGTCAACAATTGTCAACCCAGGAACAACCCCTGGCTGAATGCGGGCAAACCCCCGACCATTAACGGAGTCACCACTCATGACATGATACTCCTGAGGATCAAACACATCAATAATTCAGGAAGCCAAGTTTGGAAGTTTTTGACATCTGCCAGTTAGAGCATTTGCATTATGTTTGTCTATTTTCTATAAGTCTCAAAGTATCTATAAGTCATGTTGTCCGGTGTCCGTTCCCACAGTCAACTCAGCCAACTCCTAAGCATGTTGTGATATCAAGCCTGGGCTAGTATCCCTACAGGACTGGGGCACAAGCTTCTGCTGGCAAAGGAGCGTTTGGTATCAACACTTCATCTCATTTCAGTCACCCTGTTTTTTGTCCTGCAGTTCGGAGCTACATTGTCCACCAACTTATCCAATTTAATTGTCTTGATGTTCATCTTGACATCTCAAGCGAGAGCGAGAACAACTTGATGTTTGGCTTTGGACACGCAACCTGCTCAAACACGGAAACGGTTTCCCCCTGGTTTTCCCACGTCATGACCACATGATAACCATGGGCGTCTTGTCCCATCGGAATTTCTTGCTAGGAGCAGCTGCCTGTGCTGAGCTGGCTCTAAGCACGAAGAGCCGTTTGGGGCTGACAAGAAGGTTGCCTCGATGCATGTTTTTTTTTTACATCAAACGCAATGTTTCTTAGAATTGATGGCCATTAAATTTATCTGCAAGTAGCATATTTGTAAACACACGCACAGGGGCATATGTCATGTTATATGCCTTCATATATATATATATATACATATATGCAATACATGTGCACCAGGATGTCCAAAAGGGTGTCCAATAAGCACCCCTTAGCACGGGTGTCCATTAGGCACCCCTTAATTTGTAAGGTCCTGAACAAACAGATAATGAGGTATTCATATAGTAGTATGATGTAGTATGTGCATTTTTCTTTGATTTCCCCACGTTTGCTTCCAGAAATGCGTGTCATTTCATGACATTGCCGTGTCGTGTCGGTCAAAAGGGGTCACGAGTTTAAAAAAAAAAACAAGAATAAACATGTGTGTCATCGCGTGTTATTGCCGTGTCGTGTCGGTCGGTAGGGGGTGTCCAATAAGCACCCCTTAGGCAAACGGGTGTTCAATAAGCACCCCTTAGAAACGTGTCGGGTGCTTTTTGGACAACCCCTGCGCGTGTCATTTTGTGACGATTTTGACTGGTTTGCTTAAAACTCGGGAACATTTTACATCTGACACGAAATGACACACATGCATTTCTTCTCGCCAAAAATGAAGTCAGGTGCACTACAGATGCCACGCGGGTAGGATTGGAAGATTTCGGGATGGAACTATATAATAATTTTCTAGTGTGTCATCTCCATGAACACTAAGGGGTGTCCATCAGGCACCCCTTGAGAATCTCAATTTTTGAAATCCATTAGGCACCCCTTATGTATATAATTATATATATATATTATATATATATTGCACACGTGTATGACAAGTATATACAACAAATCCATCCGGTCGCTGCCCCCGCGTGAAACACTCAACGCTCTTGAGTTTCTCTTAGAGGTCACATCTTGCGGAGCACGTGCAACTGGCCATAGACGGGTTTGCCTCCATTTTTGCGCAGGACCACCTGGCTGTACATCATGTGGATCTAGTGGATCTCAGCCAAAAAAAGAAATGCAAGGAAGGAGTCAACTGTAGTAAATCAGTCTAAATAATGATAAGATAAGTGTGGGCAAAGCACATAGGCATACATATAGGCTATCATATGGGATGTGCTGATGTGCTGGGTCGCCAGCTACCACATCTAACACTAAGAAAACAGATGTTGATGGATGTCTTGGGCTATTGATCCTCACTTTGTCGCCGAGAAACATTTCTCCGCTTCCAAAGCCTAGGAATGAAATTGTCCCGACCGTGAGTATTGGCGGCAAAGTGCATGGAAACTTGGGAGAGATGGGTCTTTCATTGTAGAATTGCAAGAAAATCCGTGAAGTCCCTCAATCGTGTAGCAAAATGTAGCAAACCGAATGCCCTAAATCATCCCCAATGACTTTTATAACTGGGTGGAATTCCAACCAACCATTGTTGAAGCTTCATGTAGTTCGATGATCTACCTTCTATCTTAAATATGATTTTCTATAGCTAACTGGAACAAATTACCAACGGGCAAATTCCACAGTTTGATTGGTGAAATCAACCATTCTTCATGATTTTTCATGACCAAATTGTAAGTAATAGCAACCATTTTGGATCCTTAATATCCACCATGAACTCGCACATTACAACTGACATGGGATGTCCACATCACCCAGAAACGACGCCCATGCCAGGGCACTTCAGACCACAATTCTCCGCACAGTGTCGGACATAGGAGGCCTAAAAGGCTGTGGCGGAACCGGGGGAATATTATCATGTTCATAGGACTTGATAGGGTTTAATGGTATTATATTACTGGTATATTAATTGGATGATTTCCAAGATGGTACACCCCACACCCTTTGGTAATTCATTAACATCGCTGTGGAAAATCACCATTTTAGTAGGTAAATCATCTATGGCCATTCTCCATAACTCTGCTAGTTTACAGGAGGGTACAGTGTTTTATCATGTTTTATCTAAAACACATATACATTTCCCAAGTTCAAATGGCATATTTAAGTGATGTTTATCATATGGTTAGCAAGAGCCATTTATATGTCATGTTAATAGAACATCAGAAATCATCAAATAACAAAACATCAGTGAATATTCATTGTTATTCATCTATATATACAAAAAAATAACATCAATATCTTTAATTAAACATGTTTTGGGTTTCGATTTGTGAGGGTGCAAACCGCAATAATAGATGCAGTTTTGTCAAGGCGCAGTGTGGATGTATCTCCCTGTTTCAGCCAATTTGAAGGTCCCCTGGCGCAGAACAAGGACATCCGGAAGGGAATGGCAAAGCATCTCATTTTGAGGCATTCAATTACGCAAATTATGTTCTGTCATCTCCATATATCATGCAATACTGTATGTTAAAGGCTAATATGGCTAATAATATACAATGGGTATCGGATGTGATTGGTCATTGGCCCCCAAAATCATACTGTCAGGGTGGGATTGGACCCCTATTGTACCCTATAATGTGGATGTTAAATATTTTGGGGTGGGAGTATTGGGAAGATCGCTAATAGCTGATGCCTCCGCTAGCTGCCCCTCGTGTTCGTTGGCGCCACCGCTGCGCGGTGGTGCTTCAGTGCTGAAGGCCACAACTCCGTGGAGCGCAGGCGTGTAGCACGCTGGAGAGGTCGCCCAAATATACCTGGCCAAAACCATAGGAAAAATGCGGGAAAAGTTTGATGAAACATTAGGAACACTTGGATTTTTATGATTTTTTTAATGGACATTTATAACTTTATCTTGCAGGATTTTGATCTGGATTTTCTCTTGGGGGCGCGTTTATGGTAGAAATAAATGGTGAATGAGGACAAATTGGGTAGTTACATGTAGTTACTGGGTAAACATCACGGTGTTACTACCAAACTTTGAGAATATGATGGGATCCCTACTGATTAATTTGGGGACGAACCTTGGGGGATCCAAACACCTTCGCACAAGCCTCAAAGGAGCACCAGGGCTGCGATAAAACAAACGCGCTTTTTTTTGGGAAGAACAGAGGAACATGTTACAAAAAAGGATGTGCCATGGTGTCGCCATTGAAAGTTGGTGTTAGCAGCATTAATACAAATGATTCTAGGAAAGACAAATTTGGATTCATTCAGGCTTTAAAAAACTAAATATGCGGATGTTCGTCAGCAACATATTCGATTTCGGAACACAATGAAGAATTCCAAAGCCAAAGCAAATGCGGAACCCTTTTCAAATCTTTTTAACCTGAAACATCCTGAAACAGAACATGGGCTTGGAATTCGAAGGAAAGAGACTAAGTTGGAACAGTGCAGTATACAGTAAGATTGCCTTAGTTTTCGCTGAACAAAAGAATGGAGTTGTTGATTTGGTGCTTGATTTCCATCTGCTTACTGCACACCTCCAGAGGAGTCGCAGCAAAAGGCACTCCAACCGCCTCTTTTTTGTTTCTTGGTCCATGAGGTGAATATATCTAGGACTTAAAATTGCCCAAGGAAGCTTCAGTGTTTCAATAGAATTGTGCCACCGCAACTTATGCCTGAACCGTGAGTGGGTGGATTTGGGGAAAGGTTCATCGCTTTGATGATTTTAAGCCGTCCCTTTGGTGGCTAAGTTTATATTTTGCCAATCAAAGTGTGCACATGTGGAACATGCCCTAGGCAGAATTCAATTGGTGTTTCCATGTTTTTCCCATCCTCTCCGAGTCTAAAAAGTAGGGTAATTTACCACTTTCCAAGAGAGCAATGTTACTCTATTTCGGGCTTGCTATCCTCATGACATCTCATCACTTTCTTTCCTGGTCAATCCGTCAATCCCTGCCAAAGTTCGAAGACATCTGCTGCCACCACCAGGTCAAAGCTCTTTGTCTCATCAAAGATCTCCACCAGGTCGCCACAAAGCAAGACATCGTAGCCGCGCTGCTTCTCGCGCGCCACCTGACATACCGAAATCGTGAGTGGAACGGGACCTGGAAAAGAACCAAATTGAAGAATGGGAAAATCATCCATAAATGATCTAAAAAGGGTTGGACGGTTAGAAATGAGAAAATTCGAATCTTACAGCAACACTCGGCCTGATTCATCCTGATTCCTGTGGGTACTTTAAGAATCGATGTTTTTTTGTAGATATGAGTGGTTATTTAATTGGAAGAGTAAAAATACCACATGTTTTTGTTGTTGGTGGTTTGTTCGTCCAGAAAAATTATAATTTGATGGGATACGGGTGGGAAACCCCAAATGGTGATTACAAATAACAAAATATCCACTAAATACTTGGTGGCTGAACGTCCCATAAAAAGCGCTGCTATCCGATGCAATAGAGATCTAATATGCCAAGGCTGCTAGGGATGCAAACTGAAAACGGAATTATAAGCAGCAACAATTGGGGAGTTATGATGCAATACTGGGGCATCTTCTCAGTATGGGAGCAACCTGTTTTATGACTTTGTGGGGTCAATCTTCGAATTCAGTTCCGACAATGTCCAGGTCCGAGATGACTCCTGGGCAGTCTCCGCATGTCTCCGCACCTGAAGCATCTTGGACGACAAATCCACTCCTTCCAGGTGCTCAACCCCCAAGTCTTTGAGAAGCGGACCCATCAAGCCAGTTCCTGAGTGAAGATAGCGAAGCTTTTCTGGTGCGTCCATCATGGGGCGACAAACCATGGCTACTTCATGCAGCTATACATACATGTAATATATATATATATATATATACATACGTACGTGATATATCCGTGCGCATATGTGTATACACGGAATATACCCAGTCACATGCAACAATGGAAAGTATAGAGAAGGTATGGAACGAACAGTTCCTAGCAAAAACGGTGTAATTATAAAGAAAACATCTGACGTGACCTTATTATGTGGTACACCCAATGCCATAAACCTACCGTTTGGGGATCACATTGACCAGCCATTGGAAGCCATTGAGGATGGCCTGCTCCGATCTGACCCAGATTCCACAGCCCAAGTCGGCGCAGCGTTGAAATAGAACTGGCTGGTCAGCATCCTGGGTGCTTCAAATGGTTACCAAATGTTACCAATGTCGTGGCCATCTGGTTCTGGTTCCGTGTTTGTTCGCAACAGCATGTGGTAGTTCCGAAAATCATTTTTTTCTCAAAATCGAATGGTTTATCTCATCATCATTTTACTCCATGCAAAGCTGGCTTTGTAGGGGTTGTACGGTACGGTACTATGTTATACTTCAATTCTGGATAATTCTGGGCAAACTCATGCAAAGCATTGCAAAACCAGGTGTTTATTAGGGTAGGGGCGGGACGGTTTAGTATTAGTGGGAAGGGATGATATTTTCTACACCCTATGACTGAGATGGTGTAAAAGTAATGTCAACAATGATTCAAAATGGTTGGTTGACTGGATGGTTTGTTGTTGGACTATGTTGGATTTATTACCACAGAAATCATGTTATTTCCATCCCATCCCACCTATTTCCACATCGCAACGATCCATGGCACCTGCTCCAGTTCTTCAGCCAAGAGCTGTGGCGTTCGATACTCCAAGGTCTCCACCAAATGTTTATCGAAGCGTTCCTACCGAGAAGCGACACGGGCGGTCGCCACGAGATGCGATGCGCAGTTGGTCACTGCGGGATATCCTTCTGATATTCCAAGAGAAGTTACTGCAGCTATGGCAGCTATGGTCCATCATTCCCCGAAAAGTTCCAGCCAAAACGCTGATATCATGCTTTATCTTCCGAACCCTGCACTCCACGAAAGTCACTAGTCTAACTAATTAGATTATTATTTCCCCTATGCATGGTCTTGTAACAATTACCATCCTCCCAAGTAAAAAATGCCCTCAGGATCACCATTTTTTAGAGGACAGCAGTCTTCAAACATCGTCAAACCCACTATTTTGAAGGCTCTAAATTAGTTGGATGGATGGTAAACGATGGTAACCTTTCATGAAGCAACCCTCCATTAAGGTTTGTCCCCTATATAAACCTGTATATCCCCCCCTGCCGCCCAGTCTCTGCGTAGCCGTCGAACAACCCCGCCACGTACTCGGCCGGCGCAGTAGCGGTGGTCTCCCCGCGCAGCACGGCCAGCCAGTGCCTGACGCTGATAGGAGGTCATTCCGCTTGAGAAAACCGTCTAAAGACATAGAAAAGTCGTTCATCATGAATCTAATTCTAGGATTTTACATGATTCCTACCATATTTTTACTAGATAAGATGTTTAAGATGTTTATACTAAAGGACCCGCACTTAGAATATTAAGTCAATCAACTTCCAGCCAAATTAATTAGCTGCGGGCTCCCTGCTGAGAATATTCTAAGTGCAAGCCTGGATATGCAGATAGAATATTCAAAACATATATGATTTTAAATGTATAATGATCTTGAGAATATTCTAAGTGCATCAATTTTGTGAAACACCTCCATTTTTTTTCGCAAAGCAAGCCCTGGCTTGAGACTCCATAATATTCTAAGTGCATGGCCTGTGTAAAACATCTATATTTGTTTGATGGATTTGGAATTGTTTGGCTATGAAACATTTCATTTTGTGGATGATATCTACAGCAAATACAGATCTATTCCTATCTACGCAACCTTTCAGCCTCAACGACACATCCACCATCTTTCCAGTCATGGAGTCTGCACGCGATGCATATGATACATTCATATATACATATATTATATTTCTAATTCTATATGCAAACATTGTGCTATTCTTAACGCAGGTATTTAGAGCACATATACACATACAACCATACTACATGCAGGAATATTCTAAGTGCAATGATTTTGTGAAATACTTGTGGTTTGTTGCAATTGGGCTGGTTGGGTGCATATTTTATCACCAGCAAGATATCCAATTGGAATCAAGAATGGTTTATATATATATATACATATATATATATAAATCGATATTTGGTAGCCAACAATGCTGGCACATTTATATTAATAGTTGGTAGCCAACAATGCTGGCGTGCCAACAATAGTATATATAAAGGTTGATTGTTTGCTACAGGACTGTTAAAACATATTCTAACTGCAATGTTTTGAAACAATTTGAATATAGAAGTCAAATAGCCAAAAACCACCAAATTCCTTTAAATTCCTTTGAATTCCTTAAAATTATTTAAAGTCCTTAAAATTCATTAAAAATAGAATTCACACATGACATGGGACGTCCAATTCCTTATTTTTTTAATACCTTTAAATTCATTTAAATTCATTTAAATTCCTTAAAAGACGAATTTACCACATGACATGGGACTTCCAATTCCTTCAATTCCTTGAAATTCCCTTAAAATTCCTTTAAAAGTCATTTAAATTCCTTTAAATTCCTTTCAAATTCCTTCAAATTCCTTTAAAATGCCAACAATATTATATATAAAGGTTGATTGTTTGCTACAGGACTGTTAAAAAATATTCTAACTGCAATGTTTTGTAACAATTTGAATATGGAAATCAAATAATCAAAAACCACCAAATTCCTTTAAATTCCTTTAAATTCCTGAAAATTAAAAGACGAATTTACCACATGACATGGGACTTCCAATTCCTTATTTTGCTAACAAAAATTCTTTAAATTCCTTCAAATTCTGATAGAATCATTCCAATTCCTTATTTTTTAAAAAAAACTTTAAAATTCATCTAAATTCTGAAAAAAAAAACAAATTTACCCCATGACATGGGACTTCCAATTCCTTTTCAAGAGAAAAAAAAAACAAATTTACCCCATGACATGGGACTTCCAATTCCTTTCAATTCCTTGAAATTAAACGTCATTTAAATTCTCCCCTTAAATTCATTTAAATTCCTTTGCTTGCAAAATAGCTTCTAAATAGCTGCTAGCTAGCTGCTAAATAGCTTCCAAATAGTTGCTGAATAGCTTCTAAATAGCTGCTAGCTAGCTGCTAAATAGTTTCCAAATAGTTGCTGAATAACTACTAAATAGGTGCTAAATAGCTTCCAAATAGTTGCTGAATAGCTTCTAAGTAGCTGCTAGCGAGCTGCTAGCTAGCTGCTAAATAGCTTCCAAATAGTTGCTGAATAGTTTCTAAATAGCTGCTAGCTAGCTGCTAAATAGCTTCCAAATAGTTGCTGAATAGCTCCTAAATAGTTGCTAGCTAGCTGCTAAATAGCTGCTAAATAGCTTCCAAATAGTTGCTGAATAGCTTCTAAATAGCTGCTAGCTAGCTGCTAAATAGTGTCCAAATAGTTGCTGAATAGCTTCTGAATAGCTGCTAGCTAGCTGCTAAATAGCTTCCAAATAGTTGCCGAATAACTACTAAATAGGTGCTAAATAGCTGCTACATAGCTTCCAAATAGTTGCTGAATAACTTCTACATCGCTGCTAGCTGCTAAATACCTTCCAAATAGTTGCTGAATAAATACTAAATAGCTGCTAAATAGCTTCCAAATACTTGCTGAATAGCTTCTAAATAGCTGCTAGCTAGCTGCTAAATAGCTTCCAAATAGCTGCTGAATAGCTTCTAAATAGCTGCTAGCTAGCTTCTGTATAGCTTCCAAATAGTTGCTGAATAACTACTAAATAGCTGCTAAATAGCTTCCAAATACTTGCTGAATAGCTTCTAAATAGCTGCTAGCTAGCTGCTAAATAGCTTTCACATAGTTGCTGAATAGCTTCTAAATAGCTGCTAGCTAGCTGCTAAATAGCTTTCACATAGTTGCTGAATAACTTCTAAGTAGCTGCTAGCTAGCTGCTAGCTAGCTGCTAAATAGCTTCCAAATAGTTGCTGAATAGCTCCTAAATAGCTGCTATCTAGCTGCTAAATAGCTTCCAAATACTTGCTGAATAGCTTCTAAATAGCTGCTAGCTAGCTGCTAAATAGTATCCAAATAGTTGCTGAATAGCTTCTAGATAGCTGCTAGCTAGCTGCTAAATAGCTTTCACATCGTTGCTGAATAGCTTCTAAATAGCTGCTAGCTAGCTGCTAAATAGCTTTCACATAGTTGCTGAATAGCTTCTAAATAGCTGCTAGCTAGCTGCTAAATAGCTTCCAAATAGTTGCCGAATAACGTCTAAATAGCTGCTAGCTAGCTGCTAAATAGCTTCCAAATAGTTGCTGAATAGCTTCTAAATAGCTGCTAAATAGCTGCTAAATAGCTTCCAAATAGTTGCTGAATAGCTTCTAAATAGCTGCTAGCTAGCTGCTAAATAGCTTCCAAATAGCTGCTGAATAGCTTCTAAATAGCTGCTAGCTAGCTGCTAAATAGTTTTCACATAGTTGCTGAATAATTCTAAAATAGTTGCTGAATACTTGCATAAAATAGTTATGTCAAATAGTTTGCTGCATAAATACTAAATAGCTGCTAAATAGTTTTCACATAGTTGCTGAATAATTCTAAGTAGCTGCTAGCTAGCTGCTAAATAGCTTCCAAATAGTTGCTGAATAGCTCCTAAATAGCTGCTAGCTAGCTGCTAAATAGCTTCCAAATAGTTGCTGAATAGCTCCTAAATAGCTGCTAGCTAGCTGCTAAATAGCTTCCAAATAGTTGCTGAAAAGCTTCTAAATAGCTGCTAGCTAGCTGCTAAATAGTGTACAAATAGTTGCTGAATAGCTTCTAAATAGCTGCTAGCTAGCTGCTAAATAGTTTCCGAATAGTTGCTGAATAGCTTCTAAATAGCTGCTAGCTAGCTTCTAAATAGTTTCCAAATAGTTGCTGAATAACTACTAAATAGGTGCTAAATAGCTGCCAAATAGCTTCCAAATAGTTGCTGAATAGCTTCTAAATAGCTGCTAGCTAGCTGCTAAATAGCTTCCAAATAGTTGCTGAATAGCTTCTAAATAGCTGCTAGCTAGCTCCTAAATAGCTCCCAAATAGTTGCTGAATAGCTTCTAAATAGCTGCTTGCTAGCTGCTAAATAGCTTTCACATAGTTGCTGAATAGCTTCTAAATAGCTGCTAGCTAGCTGCTAAATAGCTTTCACATAGTTGCTAAATAGCTTCTAAATAGCTGCTAGCTAGTTGCTAAATAGCTTCCAAATAGTTGATGAATAGCTTCTAAATAGCTGCTAGCTAGCTGCAAAATGGCTTCCAAATAGTTGCTGAATAGCTCCTAAATAGCTGCTAGCTAGCTGCTAAATAGCTTCCAAATAGTTGCTGAATAGCTTCTAAATAGCTGCTAGCTAGCTGCTAAATAGCTTCCAAATAGTTGCTGAATAGCTCCTAAATAGCTGCTAGCTAGCTGCTAAATAGCTTCCAAATAGTTGCTGAATAGCTTCTAAATAGCTGCTAGCTAGCTGCTAAATAGCTTCCAAATAGTTGCTGAATAGCTTCTAAGTAGCTGCTAGCTAGCTGCTAAATAGCTTCCAAATAGTTGGTGAATAGCTTCTAAATAGCTGCTAGCTAGCTGCTAAATAGCTTCCAAATAGTTGCTGAATAGTTTCTAAATAGCTGCTAGCTAGCTGCTAGCTAGCTGCTAAACAGCTTCCAAATAGTTGCTGAATAACTACTAAATAGGTGCTAAATAGCTTCCAAATAGTTGCTGAATAGCTTCTAAATAGCTGCTAGCTAGCTGCTAAATAGCTTCTAAATAGTTGCTGGATAACCACTAAATAGGTGCTAAATAGCTTCCAAATAGATGCTGAATAGCTTCTAAATAGCTGCTAGCTAGCTGCTAAATAGCTTCTAAATAGTTGCCGAATAGCGTCTAAATAGTTGCTAGCTAGCTGCTAAATAGGTTCCAAATAGTTGTTGAATAGCATCTAAATAGCTGCTAGCTAGCTGCTAAATAGCTTCCAAATAGTTGCTGAATAACTACTAAATAGATGCTAAATAGCTTCCAAATACTTGCTGAATTGCTTCTAAATAGCTGCTAGCTAGCTGCTAAATAGCTTCCAAATAGTTGCTGAATAGCTTCTAAATAGCTGCTAGCTAGCTGCTAAATAGCTTTCACATAGTTGCTGAATAGCTGCTAGCTAGCTGCTAAATAGGTTCCAAATAGTTGCTGAATAGCTTCTAAATAGCTGCTCGCTAGCTGCTAAATAGCTTCCAAATAGTTGCTGAATAGCTTCTAAGTAGCTGCTAGCTAGCTGCTAAATAGCTTCCAAATAGTTGCTGAATAGCCCCTAAATAGCTGCTAGCTAGCTGCTAAATAGCTTCCAAATAGTTGCTGAATAGCTTCTAAATAGCTGCTAGCTAGCTGCTAAATAGCTTTCACATAGTTGCTGAATAGCTTCTAAATAGCTGCTAGCTAGCTGCTAAATAGCTTCCAAATAGTTGCTGAATAGCTTCTAAATAGCTGCTAGGTAGCTGCTAAATAGCTTCCAAATAGTTGCTGAATAGATTCTAAATAGCTGCTAGCTAGCTGCTAAATAGCTTCCAAATAGTTGCTGAATAGCTTCTAAATAGCTGCTAGCTAGCTGCTAAAATAGCTTCCAAATAGTTGCTGAATAGCTTCTAAATAGCTGCTAGCTGGCTTCTATATATATACATATATACATATGTACATGCATGTTTATCATGTTTACATGTACAAAGCATCCCCATTGCACATAGGAACGCATGCAAATAATATTCTATGTGTATCGATTTTGTGAAACAGTCCTAAATTTCTATTAAAACCATGCTTTTATGTTTAAATTATGTTATACATGTGCAAAAATCGAATATTCTAAGTGCACTGGTTTTACCCCGGGGACATATGGTTTTAAGGCTATTCTAACTGCATAGTCAATAAAATCGAATATTCTATGTGCTAGTCCACTAGTATATATACTATATATATATATACACATGTATACATTCATACTGAGATGGTGGATTTCCTACTGCAATGCCATACGACCAGTACCCCACCGGAAAATGCGCAGGCAACGCAAAAAAACGAAAAACACCCGGGGTGCGGCGCATGTTTTCGCGACGGGGTTGGAACTTTGGCCCATTTAAACATGAAAAAAGATGATTTTATTCCCGTTCTATCCCTTTGTTTAAGCGTATTCTTATGAAGAAAATATCTCAATTCGTTCTGGTTCGTAAAATCCGAATTCTTGGAACATGTTTTTTACCATCAACATAAATGGTGTTTTTTATCCACAGTTTGCAACATGACAACTTTTTTGACCTGCTTATGGCCCATCTTGGAGACCCTACAAAAGAATACATTAGCTGATGGGTATACAAAGCTACTGTATATAATGTGGCAGTGGCTGCTACAACACCGTTAATTAATTACTGTATGGGGTTCTACTATCCAATACAAAACGGGGATTATCGCTAAACAGGAAAATCCTATTGACCAGCCAGTGGACGACAGATGGTTTTGAACACTGCACATACAGTGTGTATAATATATATATATATATGTATGATGATATTACAATTATATATCTATTTATATTAGAATATGTATATAATATATATAATCATATACATGCATAAGTGTCTGAGCAAGTGTGTATAAGTGTGTCACACTGTGTTGTATATAAATGGACAATAAAGGATAGTTCACCAACAAAAGTTCTTCCATTTGGGGAAGTTGACCCACAAAGTATCCCTATTAAAACCCGAGAAAATAAACACCATTCTTGTTGCTTAAATCATGTGGAAAATCACCATTGCTGTTGGTGAAATCACCATGACATATCCATTATAACCATCTAGTCTTCACAATCAATCAACAGCTATGCGTTCTGGGCCCGCTGTCTCATTTGGACCCACTCAGCTCGTTAGTTCTCAGCCCCGCCGCATCTAGGGGGCGCAGTGCCGTGGGTGACAGGGTGCTTCAATCGACAGGGCACACGTACAATAGCTGTGTATCTATGAGAAGTGCAAGGTAAAAATTGTAATAATGATTTACAAGCAGTGAATATGTCGAATCTGTGGTTTATACTGTATTACATGTATAATATAGCCAATGTATAACATAGCAAAGTTTAAGCTTTCCTATACATGCCTACACAGTTTATGTTGTAACATATATTTTTATCTAATATATATATAATATAATGCATATAATATACTATATAGAATATTATATATAATATAATATATAATATAATATATATAATATATAATATATATAATATATAATATATATAATATATATAATATAATATATAATATAATATATAATATAATATATAATATAATATATAATATAATATATATAATATAATATATATAATATAATATATATAATATAATATATATAATATAATATATATAATATAATATATATAATATAATATATATAATATATATTATATAATAAATATAATGTAATATATATATATAATATATAATAATATATATAATATATATAATATAATATATATAATATATAATATATATATAATATAATATAATATAATGAAATATAATATAATATAATAAAATAAAATATAATATAATATATATAATATAATATATATATATTAAAATATATTATAATATATATATATATACATACCACCTTTTGATGCATTTACACATAGACGAACAGGATGCAACATACATACTCGTCTACGTGTGTACACATATCAACCCACGCTTTTTTAATGACACGTATTCTTGGCCTCAAACCCGGTGACCCGCTGGATTTTATATCAACTCAAGATAGACTGCCATACACTTGCGAAACTCGGGCCAATCTGCTCCCAAAAAAGTGCCATGGCCCAAATTAACATCACTGAAGTGCGAGCACCCAAATCACTCAAATCGGCCAAGCTCATCAGACCTCGGCCGGGGTCGAAGTTGGTAATTCTATGTAATTCTTACACGAAGTGCGCGGTATACGCAATCCATCAATCCCAAATTGGAGCTTGATTTTGTTGTGTTAAAACCACAGTGTTTTTTAGATGATTCACTTTAAAATTCTTGAAAAATGCTCAGAACATCATGATCCAATCAATCCATATCAATCCAATCATTGGGATTCTCAGCCCATGATTAGCCCCATGATAATCCAAAAAAGCATACATCCCAAAAAAAGAGGCCCAACTGGTTTCAAATCGTCCATCCCATCCTGGAGAATCTGGAAACAAATGGTCCATTGAGTTAATCTACAGTAGCCTACTGGATGGAAATGTCTGAACGACATATGTTTTTCCATGGGTTTTTCCCATAAGTTTATCATCCAATTCGTAGAAAAATTTGGCAGCAAAATGGCCAAATTGCAGAGGACTCATCCGATGGCTGCAGGTTGTTGGTCACATCCCCATGCTGAAAAAGGGCTAATCACATTCTGAAAAAAGGTGGTTTTCCCTGTGATAAATGGCTTATAATCCCATGTTTCAATTAGTTCGATAAGTTCGATATATCACCAACAAAAACCATACAAAAACCATAGTGAAATCGGAAATCCCATGAAAACTAGTTCGATATATCACCTATAAACCACAATAGTTATTGGACTTAGCACCAACTTAGCACCACCCTGTAGGGCTCACCAATGGCCCGTAAGAACAAATCTTGTGGGCACCACTTCGCAAAGTTATGGTGGGATTTAAGTGGCTTAACCGTTGGGTTTATTGTAATTAGTACGTATACTTATATAGATATATATATATATACGTATATATATATATAACAGCCCGGCCTTATTTGTTGGCAGGTGTTCACCAAATGGTCCAGTGAAATGATGTTTTTTTTATGTCTTTTTGCAAATGTTGCCAAATTTCGACGTCAAATGATGCCTATGGACATCAAAAGTCATCAAAAAAAAACGGGATTTCCATAAAATGTCAGCAAACAGACCCGACATTTCACAGCCATTCTTTCTGATCCCATTTAGACGCCCGGAATCCAGGGGGCACCACCTTGGACGAGATCTCGGCATGTCTTCACAAGCCTGGCAGGATCCGACCGAAAACAGGTGGTTCAGTGAACCAAGGGGTCCAAAAAGGAAGATTTGCGATTTATATAGGGGATAGATGGAGGTAATAAGCTGGATGGTTTATAATGGAAAATCTACTTAAATGGATGGTTTATGTAGATTTGATAATGTTGTTGCACCATTTCATGGCAAGTTTAAATCGGAAAACTGATGATAAGCCATGTGATTTGAAGGCGTTCCCATGTTTTCCCAACATTTTCAGAGAAGCCCTGTTTTCAATGATGAACTGTTGCTTGGTTTGGTTGGTGTTTTTGGATTTGCTAAACCACTACGAGTAGCTCGCACGAAAAATGCTAGGTATCGTATTCGCGCATTCAATATATTCAATTGTAGCAAAAAAAAGATCCCTTTCACAGGAGTTGGTAAATGTCCTAATTGAACATCACCCAACTATGGGGATTGAATTTCCAACAAATGTTTCACCTGGCCAAGGTTTCCCCCGGTGTCTGTGGAGGTCTCCAGTGGCTTCATAATCAGCTCAGCTTAGCCAATCAGCTCAGCTATGGATGTCTTGCAGCTCCCACTGGCATCATTATCCCAAACAATCTTTGGAACTATCAACCAAATCATCATTGCTTCTAAACTACCAATGATATCCTCATGATATACCCATGATATCCTCATGATATCCTCATGATAGCCATTGATATCCCAAATTTTCGTGGGTAAATGTTGCTGAAATCCTTCCGACCATTGGCCTTCCACATGAGAGGTGGGCATTGCAGGTGTTACCGACCTGAGCAGAAAATTGACCAACAAGAATCCGGCAGCCGAATGGGGTACCAATGCATTGGTCAACTCTTGTGGTCCTCCATGCTCCTCCCATTGGGCAATCCGACAGAAGTCCGGCCCAGGTTCGTTGGTGTTTTCTTTGTCTCACTGGTTGGTGCGGGGACGAAAACCTGATTTGCTCCTCAAAAGACCATCAATGTGGTGGGTCTGCTGCGTGGCCCTTTTTTGTGTCGATGTTCCCATCTGGCAGTTGAGATCATCATCCCAAATTTTCACCGAGATCCCAAATATGGGGGGCATGAAAACCGTGATGGAACTATGGTAATCATTGATGTACTATGTTGTTTGTGTCATTGTCTCCCTAGTTGCATTCGCTATGTTGGTATCTCCCTATTGCTCTTGCCGAACCCACAAAAAGATGGAAAAGTAAAATTCAATCCTGAAATGGTGATACATCTAACCTGTCTGCATATGTTTATCGAATATCTCTGCTTATTCAACACTTATCTCCAACTTCCCAGATTCTGTCTGTGCTGCTTCAATCCTCGTTCGGGTTGGAAACAAACCCCCATCTCTGTCGCTTAAATGCTGCTCAAATCTACTAGGTTTATTGATTATATTGATTGAATCATGTTAAGCCATATTAAATCCACATATTTGTTGGTTCTGAAAGTCCATCAACCAAAATGTCGAAAACTTAAAGCCACCTGAACCTCAATGCATGATAATCCATGTCAACATGTGTTGTTTCTTAAAATCAAATCCCACAAATCAAGCTTAAATTAAAGACGTCCGTTAAAAAAAAAAAAAACTTGACGGAAAAAGTCTTCATCCAGGTGGCGTCGGAGCTGCACCCTTCACCACCTCACTAGCCTTGGTCAGTTGGTGAATGAACACTTCGGTTGATGCTTGGGTTTATGGTAGATATGTATAATATATATATATACTATGTTATGTGTATATATATATATATATTACGTGTGTATATATATAATGTATGTATATATATATATAATGTATGTATATATATATGTAATGACATAATATATATATATCGTGTATATCTATATATATTATGTATATATATAGATATATTCTGTATATATCTATATATATATAGTGTATATATCTATATATATTATGTATTTATACATATATATATATTATGTATATATAATTATATTGTATATCGAACAAGGTAATGTTGTAAACCAAGCAGCAGAACTTGGGCACAATCTTGCAGGATCTCATGATCGAAAAAAAATCTTGGTTTCAAGCCAATGACAGCAGCCATCCCCGTTCAACCAAAGAGTGGCAGTTCCCTCTATCATTCTCCTCATGCAGGTACACATGGGTATGGGTCAATCCCAGCTATTTTGGGGTTCACTAGGTACCAGGGTTTTGACTCATAGCCACATCACAGCATGCATATATCATTTACCAATGGTGGGGAAAGCTGAAAGATCTTCTATTCTGAAATGGCAAAAAAGCGGAGCATCAAATAGTCCTCCTCAAGAGCAGCCAAAAATTGGAACCGTCAACATACCATTCAGTAGTCGGTTTACCCATCACTTACAGCAACTGCTGGTTATACCACCATTTTCGTTGGTAAAATCTCTGTTTTGTGGGCATGTCAGCCATTCAACCTTGCGGTTTACTTATCTGATTCGGGGAAAACCCATTTACAACACATTGCTGGCGCTTAGATCTCCTAACCAACATCACGTATGGATAATTGTGACCGTTTGATTTCTTCTTGATAACTTGATAGAACTTGTGAAATGCACGAAAACCAAGAGAATCCCCACTACATACTGCAGTACCTACAATGTGACATTGCGGCTTAACCTACCATTCATCAGTGGTCGGAGGTTTTTCCGCCTTTCTTCAACCCTAATCACAACATGTCACTGCTTTTTCCACACCTGGATCCAAAAAAAACATTAGCATTTAAACGTTGGTTAAATGTTCACTAAAAGATTGCCATCACAGAGGGAAAAGTCATGGACAATCTCATGAAACCGGACGAATGATTGTTCATCCCTGACGAAGCCCAGCTGGATCCGGGTAAAGTTCTAGCACTTTCTTTTTGTATCATCATTTGTTAAATTGGACAATATAATATATATATATACACAATACATATGAATATGATTATATGTGTATAGGATTATGAAATGGTTTATAATATCACTATAACATACTATAACATTCTATCATTATAAATGGTACCATTAAAACATGTACAATGATACATATAACATCCATATAAGTACGTTTATTAATATATATATAATATATAAATATATGGTAACTACATTTAAATATACGGACTTTTAAACATACGAACAGGTATTTTAAACTACCTCTGATTCTGCTCGCCTGAATGTCGGCTGGTTCCGGCAGACCTAGGGAACGTGGTGATGTAGGAAGAGGAAGAATTGAGCCTGGTGAATGGTTGGTGAATCGTTGGCAAATAGTTGAATGGATGGATATAGTTCATGAATGGATGGATTTATCTGGCTGGAATGGCATAATTCAAAATAAGGTGAGGCAAGCTGATTTGGAGGTGGCTTCTCCTACCAGCATCTACAGGTACCAAATTTGTCCTTGGTGAATCATTGGTAAAAAGCATTGAAGCACCAAAAATGTTGGTTGAACATCAACAAAGTGAGAGTGGTGAGAGTGGTGAGAGACCGGAGTTGTTGTGGATTGTCATCACTCCGGTCACCAAAATTATCACTAAGCACTTTCTAAGAAGGGTTATATCATGTCAACCGAGCATCAATTTAGAAGAAAGAAAGTCAACAAACATTTGACTGGGGAGGGGCGCCAGGATTTATGCCATTCATAAGTGGTTTATACTGGTACCATGGTTACTAACTGGGATCTCAACTTGTCTATATACTCATAGTATTCCTCATAGATACCAGTTAACCTTATAAACAATTATAAACTAACTTAGCTCCAGATGCTTGAGATACTGGTGGTCGTATAATAAGTTATGTATCCCCATGATATCACGATTTTGCCTGGGGTTCAATCACCATATTTGATGGTTTTTACTCAGCATCACAGGCACCACTTCGTCCCAGAGTCCCAGACCCTCATCCTTCCCCAAATTCTCGAGGCGTTGCCGCACCACGAGGCTGTGCTGCCTCCGCACCAAGGATAGAAACCACCAGAGAATGGAGGAGATATGTGTTTCTTTTAACCATCATCCATTTTCATATGATTTGCCATTATAAACCATCCAGCTATTGGGGTATCCCCATTTATGGAAACCTACATGTGTGTATATGAACCACAGCAGAACAGCAAACAGAATGGAAATCTTGGTCAAACTTGAAACCTTGGGAATTATGAGATGACATCAATAACCACATAGAAACAGGGCTGCCCACCTATACCAACATCCATTCAAATGAAACAGTTGAGTCCCTTGTCCCTTGTTTGACCACTGCAAAGATCAGCCCCTGTGGTTTGTACTAAACTTTGTATCCCTCTTGGGCAGATTGGAATGTCAATGATGGTGTCAGAGTGTCAGCATATTGCATAATTAGGAATGATCAATACTGAATGCTACGTTCTCCAGGGAAAAGCGGTCAGGGATGATGATCGATATCCGAGGATTTCTCTATCCAGATTGGCAAAACATCAACCATTAGACATCCAATCAAAAGCAACTAACAATGACCAGCAAGAGGCGATTTGATCATACTTTATCGTCTCACTGCAGTCACTGCATTTTGTCGCAGGATGAACCACGGATTGGTGGGAAACACCATGGATTCGATCTTCAAAAATATCGGCTGGTCATGGCTGGGTTCCATGGGTTTCCTATAGATTTTCCCAACACAACCCATTGGGAAGGATGGATGCCGGAATTGTGTCCAAGGAGTTGGGTTGATCATTGTTCTCCCTTTCAAAATGTCCAAAAATTGGGGTTTGTGAAGAGGTCTTCCAGGCTTTCGTTGTCCACTTAGATGTGGTTACAGATGGATAATCTTTGTTACTCAATGCTGGTTTTACAACACAAGCTAGTATAGGTATGCGTCAAAAAATATCAAAATTATTGACCCCAACAAACGGATGATTCAACAACATATCACAATTTTGCCAATCTTCATGGCCAAGCATAAACAACTGAGGTTTCCAGCTCGCGGCGCGCACGTAGGTCTGCACTTGCAAAGGCCTGCCATAGTCGCTATCACCAATTTGGGTTTGTCTGAAAAGTTGGAGGAAAACCCCTCCCACTGCAGAATTATCATGTTCCCTGTTGAAAGTTGCCAATGGGGGGTATATACCCCATTTTCAGACAAACCCAATTTGTAGTTTATGAAATTGGGTCTTTGAATCATAGCCCCCAACTGGTTGACAATTGGAATCTGGTTAGTGTAAAATCCCGGAGACATTCGTATGAGCTGCGAACAAAATGGCAGTCAAATGTGACCTAGGTCGATTCCTCAAGGAGCGACTCGACCAAATACATATTGAAACGGGCTTTCAGAGAGCTGGGCAACTTTCAGACAAAGCTGTTCCAGATTTTTTTGACCTAAAAATCATATAACTGCATCTATCTTTGGGGTTCATTTCGCACCGTCTCCAAGACCTCTCAGAAATAATAATCACGAAGGTAATTACATGCATCAGGCCCGAACTCTCAATCAGCTCTGCGAAAATCCCAGTGAAATTGCTGCTGACCCAGGAAAAACACCGAGCCACCTGTAGCACAACCCCCGCTTCTATTGCTTCAACTCCGAATTTTGTCGATTCAGACCTCCAATCATTTGCAGTGTAGAACAAGGGTAGGTATATTACATCGACACATATAATATCAATTAATATCATATAACTCTCTGCAAAAACCGTTGAGCACGTGGGAATAGCCAAAATTCTGAAGCTACTCTTGCTGGTCAAATCCACCAAAAAAAAAACAGGTTGGTTCAACTCCAAGATCCCTGCATTTTGTTGGGTCAGTTTTCAAATCCAAAAAGGGTGTATACCCCAAAATGGTTAGGGCTTGATCAGGAAAATGATGAGAATACCTTGAAATTGAGGGTGCCCCATTTTCAGGCAAATCAGATTCCAGTCAGGATAAATCATGGTAAATCTCAGTAAATCCTTCAGTAATGTGGCAATGGAACATGGGTAAAAGATGGTAAAAAACTGACATTCGCCCTGTGAAATTCCCGGAAACTCCTCCCGTCGCTTCAACCCCGACCTTTATGGCTTTGCTCATCGCGATGCCCGAGTGTCGAAGCTCGGGTCGTAGCGGATCCTCCTGGTGACTTCAACCCGAAAAAAACAAGTGAATGTCAGGGATCAACACCCCCTGAAG
Organism: Cladocopium goreaui; assembly: GCA_947184155.2. Lineage (NCBI taxonomy): Eukaryota > Dinophyceae > Suessiales > Symbiodiniaceae > Cladocopium > Cladocopium goreaui. Next base: position 111,312 of record CAMXCT020000421.1, read on the forward strand.
CTGCTAAGGTTGAAGAAAAAAAACTAGGAATGAAACCACCAACCTGATCATCATTAGATATATACGTGTGATATGACTCTGTATATCCCGATTTTAATGGTTTAAATCGCCATTGGTTCGTTGGTTATATACTCATCCTCTACCAGTTCCACATCTTCCCAACGCGACAGGTCGACAGGTCCTGCGTGGCCTCTAACCTGAAAGCGGAAAAACTGGATCAAAAAACTGTATGGTAAATTGAAGAATTATGATGAAAAATTATGAAGTGGTTGGCTACATATACATATGGATTGTAAATGGTTATTGATGTGGTAAAGTCAAAAAAAACTAAGAACACGTTTCAAATGGGCAATAGTTAATGTATTGTATAATTATATATATATATATTATATTATTATTATTATATGTACATAATATATAAGAATGATAATGACAATGATAATGATAATGATAATGATAATGTGGAGTTGACACCCCCAAAATGGGACAGTAACAGTGGGACTTAACACCAAAAAAATATGGATGTTGATATATTCAGGCACAATGGATATGGATGATGTGGCTGTTGACATGTTCATTTTGCCGTCCGGGTGTGTCCACACATGGACTACCCCTAAAATCTAATATTTAAAACCTAATGTTCACTATTCAGATTGCAGGTTCAAAATGTAATTTCAAGAACGACTTGTTATTCACCCCTGGGCTGTTCGATTCGGAGGTGCCATTTTGGTACAAGACTATCACTTATTGGGGAGTTAATCCCTTAATTACCGAGTCGCCGTGAATCAAAATCTGGGAGTAAATTTAGCTGCTCTAATCTTATCATTGCTTAGGGTAGTCTAGTCAAAAAATTGTTTTTGGTGAATTTTATGGAGAAACTCCATGTTTGGTATGTTAAAATCAATGTAGATGGTCCCTTTGACCGACCCAGTGATTGAGGGATGATTAGACGGATGTAGCCGAGTAAGACAGGTAAACTCACAAGAGGGTTTCACTTTCTTGGACAAAATCCAACTGTCGGGATGCCAATAGTATCCGTCGACACCTGCCAACGGCACGGGGGAGCGCGTCAGAGAAGCAATTACTTGCAGCACGGCGCTGCAAGAGCAAGCGCGAGGCAAGCAACAGGAGCACCGAAAGAAAGAAGAAAAGCACGGATGGAAGACAGCTATGGACAGCTACCAGTAGTTTTCTACTACAGGGTAGGTTCAGAAAGCGACGTAAGGCAGAAAGCAACATTAGGCAGGCTACAAAAGCTACTTTTCTAGAGGTTTCAGAAAGCAAGCAGCGTTAGGCAGTGGCATGTGGGCCTCGGAGGCGTGGTGGGGACCAGCCTGAACCATAACAACACGCTGCTCGCTTCAACGATGATTCAAACCTATGCGCTACGGCCACTGGCTGGAGAATGCCTCATTCTATCATATTCTATCCCAATCTTAGCTGCAAATGGACTAACCCAACGACATTATATATATAATTATATATATATAATTATATATATATGTACACATTATAAATTATATATATATTATAAATATTATCTATGTGTGTGTGTGATCATAGTCACTCGATTGTTCGTTCAAATTGGCATCCCTTGAAAGCTAAAAGCAAACATGGGATGTGTTTTTGTGCATGTTGCTGCGACCAGCGACTTCGGTTCATTTGGTATCCACATCATTTAGGCAAAAAAGAATACAATCCATTATACTCATAAGGATACCTGAGAAAGGAGTTTACCAGAGCCCCAGAACCTATTGATTTCCTCTCAAGATCAAACATCTTGGAAGTCATGCTGAGTCATGCTGACATATTCATCAAACACGACTTGAATGGGCAGTCCACCAGCTGTGTGAGTCGCCAGTGTCTACAAGTTACTTCCTCCTCTGAACTATTGGACAATTTCACATTGTAATACTTTGTTCTCATGGTGATTTCCATGATTATGATAACCCTCAGTATGTTATTAAGCCAACTGCGTTTTTGGAAGCTGCTCAAGTTTCCCTCTCCCAAACAAACTCTGGCACGAAAGCTGTGGTTTGCATCAACTTTGCACATCAAACAGCCTCTCCGTTTTCCGCTGGAGCGGGCCCCCGAGCAATCGGTCGTAGTGCAGCATGAAGCCGGCCGTGCTCCAAGCCGAAAATCTGCGCGGCGAGTTAGGGTCGGGCTCGTTTTTGCCACTCATGGGGTACCTATAGGGTCCCATCCAATCGAGCTCGGGTTACCCCATCCAAGTCGCGGGATGTTCCTCCAAGGAGCGGGGAGTTAGGCATCCTCTTTGATCTGTTGAGATGGGAACATTTACGGGAAAACTGGCTTTTACCACAAAATGGGCTAAAATGGTCCTGGGAATCATGATGTAGAAGAGGAACCTGTCCACTATAGTTGGCTTGCTGGTGAGCCCTTCACAAAGGGACTATGAGTTAGTAAACTGGAAATCATTACCCCATTCAGAGGTTCAAGAATATCTTGAAGTAGAACTGTGAACCAAAGGTTGTTCTTTTGGATGGCCAGGGGTGTTTCATCCTGGCCACTTGTCAAGAGGGGGTTCCCTTGGCAACTGAAGCGGATCCATTATGGGCTGGCAACGACTACTAGGTGGTGCCTCAACGGATGGATCAACACCCTGGTGCCCAAACGGTACTGGAAATCCCTCAGTCATATGGTGTTGACCAATCTCCATCTCGAGTTCTACCATGGGGGCACGGAAGTTTGCGGCTACGGCTTGGTTTCACCCCCTTTCTACCGGTCAACTTGCCTCTATATAATATATATATAATATTATGTTATACACATGGCTACATCTCACAGAAATAAAGAACATCAAAGAACCATTGATTCATGTTGCCGCAAAAATTCTTCAGCAGCATGGGTAATTTTTCTCAAATCATCAGAATGGGATCAAGGGATCAAGGGCTTGAACATGACCGAAATATGAATGTGTCCGTACCACCCAAAGATGTGTCCTGTTCATTGGCAGTGCCAATTCCCCTGGATTTCTTTCCTGCTAGATCATAGAAAATTCATGGATTTTTTTCCCCACATTTTTGCTGGTGAAACTGTCCCTTTGCAGATGATGTCGGTCCCCGGGCAATTCCCGGTTCTTTGGTTGAAAATATACGGTATTCCGTATACGATCGATCCAGTCGTTAACACCTGGTTGAAAACCCCATTTGTAAATCTTCATTAAAACCCGATTCTCCCCATTAAAAAATGCACAGATTCTTCATGAAAATTGCATACATTTATAATCATTTATATACAATTTATTGCCATGAACATGTTGGGAGTATTTGCCATTTTCATCCTCACTGTCCCCATTAAAATCGCCATGAGAATGGTTGGTGTTTTCAACCTATTCAAAAAAAGTCGATGTGGATTATCTCAAATAGGCTGGACTATCACAATGCTTGAAACCACTACTCAGAGCCAAATGTTGGTTATATATCCATTAGATACGCAATATACATATCCACATGTTTGTTGTTTAGATACTCATTATTTCATTCAAAGTGCTACATATTGCTAGGTAAAAGAACTATGCTCCCCAACATGGATCATCCTCAAGTGGTTTAAGGCCTCATGTATATCCCGGCCCATTATTGGCGCAATAATGACCAATGTCATCACTAGGTGACTGGTGGTCAGATACCCATCATACTGTGGATGAAGAAATCCAAAAACCAATTGGTATATGGATGGTCCAATGGTTTATCCATGTTTATCCCATTATAATCCGATTATATTTATATACAGTGTTTCTTTCGTAGTTACCGTAACTGGTGCAGGATTTCTGAAAAATCCACAGGATTTCATTGATTTTGGGATAAGTTCTCATGTTCAGACCCTGTAGATCACCCGTGCCTCTCCGCCATCGCAGTCTGTCCCGGCTGAGAGACCTCGGGATGGTTGACACAACCAGGGTTTTTGCCGTAGCCCAGATGAATTAGTTGGTTATAACGCAGTTACTAAATCGGATGCACCCCAAAATGAATGACAGCATGCTTAAGCACCAATGACTAGGGTTTTGACAAACAAATTGAGGACACATGCAGAAAACATTGAACTGTTAAACAATTAAACAAAAAGTTGTTTGAACAACAGAATTGGGCAAAGATGGCAATCGACCAAAAAGAATGCTATTACCAAGATGTTTGGTTGAAATGGGAATGGGCCAAAACGTCATATCACAATGGGAATCACCCATTTCGCCTTCGATATGTTCAGACTGGATGCTTTGGCTGACTAAGCGGATGCTTCTCAAGGTGATTCGAGGTGCGGTCCTTGAACTACACATACCCTATTTGTTGTTGGTGGTTGATGTTTTAATCCGGTAAATACAGGTTCCTGATGGTTCCTGTGTTTGGTTATATGCAAAACGTTCTCACCATTATTGTTGGTGATAGTCAATGCATGTGAATTATGCATTAAGATTAATGCATTAAGATTAAAATTATGATAATGATGTGCTCCATCATAGATTATAGTGCTATATGTATTAATATTTCTAGTGCTATGTATTATTATTATATGTAAAATTAGATATAATACATATAATACAGCACTATTATATCCATCAGTCCATGTTGAGAAGTGTTTATCTTTTCCCATCATTTTTTCCCAATGATTTGGCTGAACAAAAAACCGCTGGGGCCACCACATACTCGGCTGTCTGCCGCGAATCGCTGGGATTGGGCAAAGCTTGCCCCTCCTGAAGGAGGGAGTGATGTCCAACTGGACATCACTTAATAAAGATAAATAAAGTAGGGAAACTCCGAAAATCAAAACCAAGAACTATGTCTTAGTTAAAACTCATTGGATTTGCACGATTGGCAATGTCTCCATTCGAGATTTGAATGTAGCAGTTCTGGCTCCCATTTATTCCGAGTGAAATCCTCATTTATCGTTGATAAACCATGATAAACCACCATTCATTGGTGCTGATCGATCAAGTTTTTTCTGGTACTATCCGATAAAAAAAAATCAAAAAAAAAAACGATGAAATTCTGCATTTCTGGGTGATTGAATCCCCATTTTTTCATGTCCCAAGTAAAATGCAAAACAAGCCCATAAGCTGTATTGATTCATTGTACATTGCTGAAAAATGGCTTGGAATTCCGAGAAAAATCCTGTTTGGTAATACATACCCTCCAGTAAATTTAAACAGTTCGCGAACTGGAAAGTCCCCATGTTATCCATGTTTAATAGCTAAATCAACTATTTCTATGGCCATCTTTGCCGCTTCAATTCAGCTCCGCTCCCATCACCAGCTCCGCTGCGCTCCTGTCTCTCAGTCTCCACGACAGATGGCTGCGCAGGGAAACGCAGACGCCTTGCTGGATCGGGATCTCCCAGCTGGAGGTCGATCATGGAAAATCCTATTGTTTAATGGATGATGATATAGGGGTACCCCCATTCTAGGAAACCTCCATATATATATATATATGTTTGTCTGAAAATAGAGTAGCCCAAAAAATCCCATCCCATAGTTTATCAACAATTTCCCTATTTTTGTAGCTAGTATACCCCATTTCTAGACACACCCATATTACGGACTTATATGGGACAAACATTGACTTCGCGGGATATCATGTGATATTTTTCGCCAGCTTGATACATCATACATGATACATGATATGATGGGATTGTCGCAGAGTGAAAGGATGTGTGACCGAAAAGTCCGAAAAAGGGGAAAAAAAACTCTGATCCAGAGCAGCTGTTATGATATATGATGTCCAGTAACTATACGTTTGAATATACTGGTTGGTGGTTTCAATCCCTCTGAAAAATATTAGTCAGTTGGGATGATTAATATATATATATATATATGATATATGTATCTGGTTGGTGGTGCAATAATCTTCAAAAATATTAGTCACTTGTTCACCTTATTCCCAATATATGGAAAAATAAAAGCCATGTTCCAAAGCACCAACCAGAATTCTTAAACCCCATGAACCCCCCTTGAAATCCAAAGAAAAAATCCCATTTCAATCCATTAAAAGCCCATTAGAATATATTATAAATATATATATTATATATATATATATTTATAATATATTCTAATGGGCTTTTAATGGATTGAAATGGTATATATATGTATAAACATATTATGGTCCATGCCTTTCCCACCGAATATTGGAGGCTGAGGTCATCGGTAGCAGAGCCCTTACGGTACTTCCTTGACCAAGGCTTCCCCACGTGGCCATCTCGACAAAGGGCTGTGGTGGATTTCCTGCTTGGCCATTCTACGGCGATGCGGTGATCTGCTTGACTCATTTTTGGATTCATTAAAAAAGAAATCATCTGATCTGAAATTACAGGAAATACAGGAAATTTCGAAATATATCAAAATATCTAGCTTTTCACAGTGATTCCCTTTAAAAAAAAAACAAACAATCATAATTAGTCAGAATCTCATTCGCGAGGCTGGCCATGAGTGATTGCACCAGGTGTTTCCCTGAAATGGTTTTTCCCATCCAGAAGCTCCACCCAAAAATCGTGACGGATCACCGTGTATTCTCAGCGCGAAAAAAATAAGTGCTCCAGCTATGGTAAACCGTGCATCGCAAATGAAAATATATTTAACAGTTAGCCATGGTATAGATGGCCCATTTATAGATGGTTTACCTATTAAAAATGGTGATTTTCCATGGCTATGTTAAATAACCAGAGGGTGCATATTATATATCTGGTTGGTGGTTTTTAGCCCCACCCCTCTGAAAAATGATGGAGTGAGTTCGTCAGTTGGGATGATGACATTCCCAATATCATGGGAAAGTCATTAAAAATTCCATGGTTCCAGTCACCACCAACCAGTCATTCAAAATGCTGTTCCCAAGACTTCTTTTTGCAGCCGCGAGACGGTCAACTTTGCACGTATTTGTAATGATCTCACCATGGATTTTTCTTCTGTGGTTGTTTGTGCTGCTTAAATTGGGTATCTAATTTTTGTTTCCGTTGGAGTATGGAAACTCCCGGGAAGCAATAAGCCAAACTTTAGCCCCATCGTAGAAAACTAAGACTCCGACATTAGCAGAGAATAGCATTTTACAACTGCAGCAAATGTGTGGTGAACGGGTTTTTCTCCACCTAGTCCCAAGAGTTTCTTGTGGAATATCAGTGCAAAAAAAGTGCACGAACATTCGTTCCCACATCCCCAGCTATTAGTTTTCTTTTTGAACCAATAGCAAGGTAACGTAGCATTCGTGACGTCTACAAGTTCAAGCGAACGTTATTACACCCCCCAAAAACGCCCCCCCACACCCGCACCTTAACATGTGTCAAAAAGTGTAACTGAACGAATTCGATGAAGACCCAGGGAAGACCCAGTCCGCGATGCCCGCAGGAAAATGGTCATCAAGGCAACGCCGGAACTTTTTCCACAGGTCTTTGCCAGCACGTACATAAACATGTGCACATCAACGTTCGCGTAGTATGAAGATGTATGAAGTACATGAATATGTGCACATAATCCCCAGAGTAGATCAAGTACGTGTGCATAATGGCGCACGCGCTAAGAAACGTATAGAAATCCACGCCACCCCATAGTTGGTACTGTTGTCAATCCGCTGAACATTGACTGATGACCAAAGAACCCTAACGCCGTTGTACCCTGGTTTGAGGGCTGCAATGTCTGCTTCTATGGCGCATGTCATGGATTTTCAAGCAACACGGGAATGCCATCAAAATTCATCAAACAAGGGTCGTGGCTTTGTCCAAAAAAGGAGAGCATTGAGAGGATCAAAATTAGATCATTTAATGTTCCATAGGATCCATGTATGCTATATATGGTAACATTTACCATCAATATACCCCCAATGCTAGCATATATACCATACATGGATCCTATGGGTGTGGAAATGAATGAAAACGAATGAAAACGATGATACCCCTGGAAAATTGCTGGTGTTAGTGGGGTGACCGATTTTCAGACGGCTCACCAAGATGCTATTGGGATCACCCCGTGCCAGTCTTGGATATCGTGCTTTTCTTGGCTATTTAGTGTATACATAAATATATATATATATATTGTATAACTATATACTAGCACGTATATACATAGATTCCCACTTATTTCAATAGATCAACCTACCATTGAAACTGGCGAAGACCTGCAGAGACTGCAAACGTGTTAAAAAATAAGTCTAAAATACAAAAAAAAAAACGAAAAAATGCAACTCAACATGCAACCAAAAGGACACTGTGGACACATGTTGCCAAAGGTTACTTGAGAATACCTTTTCCACCGATAGGGGTAGCTTTCATACATGAGCAGCTAACACGTTTCATCCAAGTCATCCCAGGTTAACATATGAGCCATTCAAAATCGCCTGGTGGATTGGTTATCATAGGGAGTTCTACTACCTATACTGTAGCCTATACTTATAGGTTATTGGGATAGTATAACTTACAGTAACCCATAGTAGGGAAACCACTGAAACCGCAAACTCTCCATGAGACCATTGCGGTCCTAGACCATTGAGAAGCCACTGCCTGCAAGCTGCACTGAATTTTCCTGGCGGGTGGAGTTAAAGGCGAGCTCAAAAATTGGTATACAATTTCCGGACAGATGGTTAAGTATGGTTAAGTGCGGTTAAGTGCCGGTCATTTCGATTGTTGTTGTTTGCTGTTACTTTTTCTATAATGAGGTGTTTTTGAAAGAAGTTTTACCCGCAGAACCCCAAGCTGGCGAAGGATTTGCTGCACCTGCGAATCATTCCTAGGGGAAACCTCCCATGACCGGCCGATACATAAAACGACCCCTTGTTCACCTCTTACCGCGGGCCAATCGAACGTGATAGTTGTTGACTTTATCATATCATAAGATGTCACATTGAAATTGATATTATATCATATTATATATATATATTGATATTATAATACACATATCATATCTAATACACATATTATATATATACACATGGTCCATGTTTCCATCTATGGCTGAAAAAAAAAAAAACATGCCATGGAAACCTGAAAAAATCTTCACCGATTTGCCTTTCTAGTTGAGCCATGGTGTTTTTTCGAGTTGGGGGGTACCCTCTGGTTATGTCAAAATAGCTATTGAACATGACCATTGAAATAGTGGATTTTCCCATTAATAGCATGGTGATTTTCCAGTTCGCTATGTTAAATTACCAGAGGGTAAATGATTTTTGAGTCATGGACATAGAATGATATATGATATATATATATAATATATATATATACTGGTTGGTGGTGCAATGTGCCCATCTTGAAAAATATGAAAGTCAATGGGAAGGATTATCCCATATATCATGGGAAAAAAATGTTGAAACCACCAACCAGTATATATATATATAATGCTATTATCTTTGAGTGACAAAAGGACTCCACTGTGCCTGGAGGGTTGGCCTTTGGCCTCGGAAGCCAGGAATCGGTCCAGAGTACCGGATCCAGGGTGTTTTTCCGGCTTAGTACATGTTCTGTTAGTACTAGTTAGTAGCCTCTGGTAATCTCACATAGCTATGGAAAATATATGAAAATATTGGAAAATCATCCTTTTTCATCGGTGATTCATCGAATATGATCGAACTAAGAAGGCCAATGTCTGTAGCTACGTGAACTTACCAGATGGTAAAACATGGTAAAACCACTCACTATCTGGTATGCACATCTACACAACGAATAAGGACTCTCCAGCATGATCCAGGCGTTTTTTGTTGAGTCAGTCGTGGCAAGCAAACACACGAGCAATCATCATTTCATCATCCCCAAAAGCCATGCGGAACTCGGTCCCCATCCCGGTCCCCGGCTCTTCCGCTTTGCTTTCCGGCAGCCCGGCCTCGTTGAACGGTAAAGTCGGTAAACCATCCAAAACACTTCGCCAAACAGCAAGAAAATCATGGGAACAAATTCCAACCCCGGCCCCCATTGAACAACCCATGAACTATGGTCCCAGTATGTCTCAATATGTCTACTACGGCATGGTTTCTTGGGGGAGATGGGATTATATTGATTATATGATGCTAACTGCAATATTTGGGAAAGATATATCTGGCTGAATGATGTCCGTTCTTTTTTTTTGCTTCACCAGTCTGAAACCCTGAAGAACACGGAAAACAACACTGAAACAACAGCGATTTCGCGGAGAGGTGTCTGGAGGTATAACATGGTATAAGCATAGTTAAGCGCCTCACCACATCCCAACTTATCTAAAAATCGCATGCTTATTTATATAAGTATATGTATGTATTGTATGGTATGGTATGTAATGTAATGTCATGTAATGTAATGTCATGTAATGCAATGTAATTAATGTAATTAATGTAATGTAATGAAATGTAATGAAATGTAATGAAATGTAATGAAATGTAATGAAATGTAATGAAATGTAATGAAATGTAATGAAATGTAATGAAATGTAATGAAATGTAATGAAATGTAATGAAATGTAATGAAATGTAATGAAATGTAATGAAATGTAATGAAATGTAAATGTAATGAAATGTAATGAAATGTAAATGTAATGAAATGTAATGAAATGTAATGAAATGTAATGCGTGCATGTGTGGATGCGTGTATGTGTGCCTGTCTGTGTCTGTCTGTGTCTGTCTGTGTCTGTCTGTCTGTCTCTGTCTGTCTCTCTCCCTCTCTCTCTCTCTCTGTCTCTCTCCCTCTCTCTCTCTCTCTCTCTGTCTGTCTGTCTGTATGTATGCATGCATGTATGTATGTATATATATATATTGTATATATTGCATATATCTATTCACAGCCTCTGGCCGTGGCCTTTAAAACAAAAGCTTTTTCCATGGCCGTTCGACTCCCCCTGGGCCGCCGCAGCCAGCGTATTTGGCGGACAAAGACTATCCTGGCCGTTCGACGGTTGACCGTTCGACCGGTTTCTCGGGGCGGACCTGAAACCTGGCAAAAAAAACCTGGTGACGCTGTCAGCGAAGGCAGCCATAGCCATGATTTGGTTCAATGGTTTACCTCAAAAAGTATACTTTACCATAGGAAACTGATAAATTACCAGAGGCTAGCGGATTAATTGTAGTTGCTTTAAGTACGAAAATTGAAACATGGTTTGCGAATGCCAACACAAAACTGCCACTGAAATACATTGAAATCTGGGGTCATCTCGTTGTGGATTGCAAGATTCTAAGACACTAGAAGCATGCTTCCTACAAAGCAGGGACCGCATATTCGAAACCATCAACCACGCCGCAACGAAAAAATAACCAAGAAGTTTCTAGGATTTTCTGGGTATTCGCCATGTTTGGAAGCTGTGTCCTGTGTCCAATCAACATGGGGACTTCCAACGAGCCAAAAACATTGGAATGTAAGCCAGCAACATCCGGTGGTTCAAAAATTGATGTATGTTCACCAACAACACTGTGTTTTTTTTCCAGAAGTGGCGCAGATGCGGTTGTATGATGATGCATGCTACCCGTTGGCGGTTTTTCATTGGAAAAAATGTGATTGCAGAAAAAAACATGGAGACGTCAACATGTGACAAAAAAAATTAGGGATGTAGGCAGCAAAGCTACGACAAGAACCAACAACGAAATGGGGCTCAATCATGGGATTTCAACCAGTACCCTTATAGGGATGCGGCTACAAAACAAAAACATAAATCAATTTACTGATACCCTAGTTCTCACACCTTCTCACACCGAAATATCTGGTATTCATAGATTTATCTCCAATTTTGGAGAATCGGCTCAGCTTTGACGTTTGAACCCATCATCATTCTCGCCGTTGCAAATGGGGTCTTCAACTCATGCACAGTATGTATATATACCATCTGGTTATGACTAACAGTTCGCCATGGAAAATCCCAACCATAAAAATGGTGGTTTCGTTCGCTGGGAAAATCATCTATTTCTATGGGCCATGGTTTCCATGGCTATGTTAGTCAAAACCAGAGGGTGTCATTAAATGACATGGATTATTCAATGACTCATCTCCAGAAATCCCCACCTCTTTCTCTGAGAGCGGCGTGGTATCGCCAGGCAATGTCTGGTGATGGCAAAGGGGAGGCTTAAAATCTGCAGCTGGATACTGGGAAGATCAAAATGAATAAATCCAATTAGTCCAATGAATCTACCCATTGTATCCCATTGTCCAATATGATTTAATGGGATTGACAGGGATTAAACGGTGATATGTATAACCAATTCATCGAAATTGTGGAGATTTCAACATCCAAAATTGGTAAGTTTGATGATTTATCACCTACCCTCTGGTGTCATCAAACATTGCGGGCCGTTTTTTAAATCCCCGATTTCCAGAGATAGAAATGTAACATCCAATCCTAAAGGGATTACAAATTACTTGTCTGCATCTTTGGGGGGTTACTATTATTAGTGTTTGATAACCCTGCTTAGGAAGTCCCCCAAGAGGGGGGTTCCTACGTATTGCATTATAATTTTCGCCAAGCCGTCACTGTGTAAGGCATACTAAGGCATGATGCTAAGGAGAGAACGCTCTCCGGGCAATGGTAAATTCGGTAAATCCGTAAATCCGTAAATTTTAAGCTCGTAGTATGATACAACTTTACGAATTTACGGTTTTACGATTTTACCGCCTCTTCCTCCTCATGCTGTATATTGATACATTACGCCTTTACGCATTTACCATTTTACGGTTTTACCGTCTTCTCCGGTTCACGCTGTCCGCGAAAAATTATAAATTTACCAATTTACGGTTTTACGGGTTTACGGTAAATTTTACAAATTTACCAAATTTATCGTTTTACGCTCCGAAAGCGGCACGCTCAGATCGTAAATTTACGAATTTACCGTTTTACGGGGCATTTCTGGGGAACAATGGAATTTACCATTTTACGGTTTTACCGTTTTACGGCGTGCCTTGGCAAAAGACATGCCTTCGACCCGCGCCTTGCACACAGACACCACAGACTATCGTTACCAGGCGGTTGCCAGTCTATTTTCATGGGAATACCCATTATCGGGATTTATCGGGATGTTACATCGCTGTATCTATCTCACCATAACTATGCTGCCTTGGAAGGGAATAGGAGAGTGTCTGTAAAATATATGGTACAGGCCTCTAACCCCACCTCCTCCGTCATGGTCATGGTCCTGGTCCCCACCCCCCTGTGCGAATGGGGAGGTTTCTCCCCTCCCGCCCTGTGGGAATGGGGGGTCTCTTGTATGTATGTATGTATGTATGTATGTATGTATGTATGTATGTGCTTGCACAGATGTTGGATGCTACGTTGCAGTACCTCTCTCGTCTTGCACAGACCCTTGCTGCTACGTCATAGGATCCTTTCTGGTACATGCGCAGACAGTTGACGTTACGTTACATGACCTTCTTGGTGTACACGAGCAGACAGTTGATGCAACGTTAAAAGGAGTTAGAAGATCTTCTCTCCTACTTCCGTAGAGGCTTGATTTTACGTTACAAGATCTTCTCTTTGTACTTGCACAGACAGTTGATGTTACGTTACAAGACCTTGTATTCTACACGCGCAGACAGTTGATGCAACGTTAAAGATATTGTCTCCTAATTCCATAGATGCTTGATGCTACGTTACGAGATCTTGTCTTGTACGTACACAGACACTTCATGTTGCATTCCAAGACCTTCTACTTTACATGCGCAGAAACCTGGTGGTCTCTGAAAGGATCTTCTCTTGTACTTGCACAGACACTTGGTGCTACATTAATAGACCCTCTCTTGTTCTTGCACAGACACTTGAGGTTATAAGATCTTCTCTTGTGCCTGCACACTTGCACAGACGCTTGGGCTTGGTGCTACGTTAAAAGATCTTCCCTCGTACTTGCACAGACACTTGATGCAGGGTGCTGGGCTACAGGGGGGGGCGGGGCGACCACCATCTTGGGGGGGGGGGAGCTGGCGTGTAGCCGGCCTGGGGGACCATACCATCGGGGGGAGGGGGTACCGGGCCGTAGACCGGGACCACATATATATATATATACATAATCATGGTTTCAAATAGCCCTGTTATTAATAAGTTATAAGTTCTAAATCCGAAGCTCTACGAATCTAGTTTGATTTTGTGGCTGCACCACTTGCAGTACCAGTTGGCACAACATGCTTTGGTCGGATGAGTCCTTCGTCCACAGAGATCCTGCAGTGAATTGACTGCCACTGACTTATCTGACTTGTCTCATTGCAGAGACCCATTCTTTTAGTTACCAGCACCATAAGCGTAGTACCTGGAAGATCCATTTCCTGCAAGATCGCAAAAAGCACCATCAAATATTGGAATTCTACACTCTTATTCCTGGTAGAACTATCGCTTCATTTCCCCATGTCTAAATTTCGCAATATACTTTCGGGTGTTTCTTCCAGCATTTGCTCCATATGTTTCTTGGCATCCCAATGTGTTTGGTTTGCATCGATGTTGTGGCGTAAATTTGTTGGCACAATCGCATTCGAATTGGTCCCAAATTTGTACAGTATTTTTTGGTACATCCACGAGCGAATGGACATGGGAACCACCAAAAATTAAATAAAGGTCATCTGATGGTCATCTGTTGAATCTGTGGGAGCGCAGTCGAAACTACATGTAGCATTTGTTGGAGCGTATCCCCCACTATCTTCATTGTGTCATGATGAAATCTCACCATCTATTTGTGTGGAAATTGCAATATTTCCCCAACCAGATTAGCTCGGCCATTTGGGGATGATTTCCCCCCAATAAAATCAGATCGTGCAATGGGGGCGGTGTATACCCAGATAAATATTGGCATATTGGGTAATAATCAACTATCTAATGTTTCTTGCAGCCCTATTCCTCATCATATTGGTTCTGCATCGCCCATCTCCCATATCTACCGTATATCCCATCGCCCATCTCCCGGCCATGACCTTCAAGGATGCAAGTGGATCCATAGCCGCTGACCTTAGGCTCGGGATAACCAGCATTCGTGAGATTTGTTCGAATGGGTCCAAAATGGCGAACTAATGTGGGTAAAACAAAAATAAACCATCCCCCGAATCACCATGAATAGGTGGTATAAACCATTCCCAAATAGGTGGTTCATTATTGTTTTACCACATTACCCGTTTTTCACTGTCATTTCAATGGATAGATGGATATATATTAATATATATATATATATATAGTGTGTATATATAGTATATATATATTGTATATATATATATTGTATATATATATTGTATATATTATATATATATATTGTATATATATATATATTATATATATATTGTATATATTATATATATATATTGTCTATATATATACATTGTGTATATATATTGTGTATATATATTGTATATATGTATATATATTGTATATATATATTGTATATATTATATATATATTGTATATATATATATTGTATAGATATATTGTATATATATTGTATATATATATATATATATTGTATATATTGTATATATATTATATATTATATATATATATTGTATATATATATATTGTATATATATATATTGTGTATATATATATTGTATATATATATATTGTGTATATATATATATTGTATATATATTTATATTGTATATATATTGTATATATATTGTATATATATATATTGTATATATATATATTGTATATATATATTGTATATATATATTGTATATATATATATATTGTATATATATATTGTATATATATATATATTGTATATATATATTGTATATATATATATTGTATATATATATTGTATATATATACATATATATATATGTTGTGTATATATATATATTGTATATATATACATATATATATGTTGTGTATATATATATATGTTGTAGTGTATACTATTATATATATATTGTATATATATAGTGTATACTATTATATATATAATATTGTATATATATATATATAACTATAAATATATATATACAATATATATCAGTAGGGTTTCCCAACATGTTCAGACAAAGTCATCCACCCGAGCAATATGCAAAAGTTCACTATGGCTCCCCTCCTGAATGGTTTTCAGTCACTTCCAGGCTGATTCACGGCCATGATTTCGTATTTACAGATCCAAACAGGATATTGCAGGCCATGTTTGTGGAACCCAGTTTCTGTCGCAGCTTGAGCCACCAGCAATTGATGTTCAGTCCGGTTACTGTTTGTCAAACGTTGCTTTTTTGAAACTCACCCGTGTTTTTGCGATGATTTTCTTTCTTGGGTGATTTCTGGAAAGATGATGTCCCAAATTTGAGTGGATCAATACATTGAAAGCATGTTTTCCAGATTCAAACTACTCCCAGCGCATTCGTGCACATTCTATAATTATACCCCCAAAAGGATTCAAAAGCAACATAAGTAACATCCTACTAAAATCTACGAACATCTTTTTGGAGTGCTACATCGTGTTACCTGAAACTTCATCGCAGAACATCCGCAGTCGGAAGCTGAGCGACTTCCGCAACGCCTCGTCTGGGTCGTTGTAGAGCTGGGCAAACCTGCGATGTCGCTGTTTTTGGGAGCGCTTTTTTAGGGCGAATCTTCACCAAAAAACACCATCAGAAAATATGAAAAGAGCGAATCTTCACCATCTTCGGGTTCATCCCCCATGATACATTGGTGCTGATGCGTGAAAATTCTGAGTGATGTAACCGTTATAAACCTACTTTTTTGATTGGTTGCAGTACGTACGACCGGATTTGAGAGACCCTATGGCCAATTTTTGAATGCGGATACTGAGCCGGCACTATCAAAGAAGAATAACATCTGCCAAACTCTTTTACAGTTTCGATTACTTGTCCTGAAATGTCCTGAAAATCAGGACATTTCATTGGTCGTTTTTCGACAGTGTCACCTCCTTGGACCGATTGCTGAGCGAATTTGAACCGGATCTGCAGGGAACCCCAAAACGAGCCACGGAAATAGAGCGAAACCAGCCATTTTCAGTCATGGTTACATGGTTTGGTCCTAACTCCTCTGGGTTCACACCATCCAGTTGCAAGTTGTAGAGGTTCGTTGTCATGCTGGAATTCTATGGCCATCCTTTACCTTGGGGATACCTTGGGGCACCCTGGTCACAGCTTTCCACGGCCTTTCAAACATGGTTTTGATCTCATCTGTCTTTTCAACCTCAGTTGTTCGCCACGTCTGCGCGATCAATGGATGGTTGGTGGGGGCCCCTGTTCCAAGCCCGCTGAAGTGGTGGGTGCAGCAATCCCTCGAGACCACCCAGCTACAGTAAATTGAATAACTTTGAAAAGGTGAAACAAGGTGAAGCATGGTGAAACCCATTGAAACACAACACTTTTTCGACCCCAAACTCCCAAAACCATCCAAAACCACCATGTTTCTCGCGCTTCAAAGTCTCGCCACGTTTTTGCGACCAAAAGCTCTGGTTTTTTTACTCCGGGATTCCAGACCCAGTGGGCAAAATGCGCCGCCAAGGAGGTCGAAAGAGCACCCATGGTCGGATGCCCAGGCTTTCCCTTCCTTTCGTGACGCGATGGTGGGGATTCGTGATGGGATTCCCAATGGGATTTAGAACCCCAGTTGGATTCCATGGATTTTGCAGATTTCGTTGATGGAAAAAACGCCAATCTCTGCAGATTGGGGACAGTTCATGAGATAATGATTTGATATGATTCACCCAATCTGGGACTCCGGATATCAAACTCACCCAGTAAAATAGTGACCGGCCTTTTACATCCTTTTACCCTCTGGCAATCAGTCACCTGTCTGGTTGAAAAATCCCCAGCTGATGATTTTCCCCAAAAATGTTCCAGCCATGTTTGGTGACACCCTCCAGTAACCGTACAGCGAGAGAATCTGGCCTGGGCCATCTTGGGATCCCCCGAAACGGTCCGACAAAAATTGCACCAAAAAGATGTCACCGGTAAGTTGCTGAAATCCTGGACATGTTGACCATCGTTAAAGTCGGAAAATAAGCACTAGCTCCATGGGTCAAATTGGATGACTTGTACTATATAGTCAGCACTGATTTTGCCATTATTTTAGTAGGATTCTAAGTTTCTTTTTTGGGGGGTTGCGTGGCCCAAACAAGCTGGTCGTCCCAGGAAAAGGTTGACATGTGGCGAGCAGATCTGAGGCAGTGACTTCTTGTGGGATTTCTTGCGAAAGCCCCCAGGGACACAACCTCAAGGGGCGGACTAGGTCAGAAAGGTTCGAGTAATTCGAGTAAGGAAGGCATGCAACAGAACTCGAGGTCACTCAAAATGGCAACACGTAGGTAGCTAAGAACTGGGAAGATGGTCCAACGTACAAGTGCACGTTGGCCAACCCTCGGTTGAGGGGACAAAGCTCGCTTTGACAAACCCAGGAACTGCTAAAACTACGTTCATCATCGTTCATCCACATTTACATTCACTGAAATGAAAGAATGGAAAGACATACAGCATACAGCATTAGAAGGTTTTTCCAATATGGATCCATCTAGGATTTCCCAGCTTAAGCCATGTTTGCCACCAGATGGTAAGCAGGACATCCTTGGGGCCAGGGCAGCAGCCACTACAGCCGCCAGTGCCTGCACTCCCGTCCGATGTCCGATCACCCGTTTTTGGCACCCTGACTTTTTTGGCGAAGACGGCCGCCAAAATGATCCAGATTTGGTGTGCCGTTATTCTTACTGGACCACTGAACCATCCAAATCTGGAGGGGTGATTTACACTTCCGCTCTTCCGGCCTGGTCAAAGTTCCTACTTGATTTCGCGCCATCAAATAGCTGGGTATTCTCCAACTCCCCATCATGTGATAACGAAATCATTGGGCTCCTGACCCCAATACAAATCCCATCATGTCACCTTGGGTGAATCATGCTTCCAAATGAATTCTATATTGGTGATATTGATCTTTACAAAACCCATCTCCTTTAGTATACCTCAAAACGACCAAAAACTATGCTCCAGGGTACCTAAGCACCTCCGCATCCCAAGAGATCATAACTGGACAATTGATGACACCGGAGGGACGCTTCTGAATCCCATGTTAAAACCCCTATATAAATCATGTTTGTTGATGGTGAAGCCTCATCAAATGTACTCAAATCATCTAATGAAACATTAAATCCCACAAACATTCCATTAAATATCATTAAATCCATCGTTTTTACAGCTAAATCCCATTAAATCATATTAAATCCCTTGTTTCTTATGCTAAAATCCCATTGAATCTCTCAGTTTTTAAGGGTTCAGTTCCATTAAATCTCATGAAACATCCCCAAAAAACCCTTGATGTTTCCAGGTCCCTCCGCCTTCGTGTTGGCTCGGCAGCTGTCGCAGTCGCTCACAGTGGATCAGGCTCCACTGAGGCGGGTGAGGCGGGCTTAGCGGGACCCGAGGACCCGAAGGATCTGGAGGGAAAAGACCTGGAGTTTTCGGTAAGGAAAGACCTGGAGTTCACTGGGGAAAATTGGTGATATGATATAGAGATTTACCTGGGCAAGATTAACTAGGGAAAATTGATGATATGATGTGATATGATATAGTGGAGATTTACCGCAAGAATATTTGGATTGAGCTAGGAATATAGGAACAATAAGAGGGATATATACTTTACCTTCATGGAAAAAATGAATTTCCCTGGAAAGATGACGAGCTAATAAGGATATCATGACGTGTATATATATATACATATACGTATAATATATGCCCCAACACATACAGGGTAGTACAAACCCAAACTAAGCATCAACCAACAGGGGTTTAGCCATTGCTCACTCTCGTGTCAATTTCACTAATGGAATTTCCGCCGTTTGGGTGTGTCTGAAAATAGGGTAAACTCTCACTTATGGCCGATTTCATAAGGAGAATATGATTTGATTAAACAGTGAATTTCGATGAATTTCGGTGGGGTTCCCCTAAATTTTCAAACAGACCCATTCAGATGAATTTAGGTGGGATTTGACCCATTCATCTTCCATATGTTTTTTCATTTATAGAGGGTGTTTATAAGTTTCCCACTTACAGACGGTTGTTTACCATGATTTTCCCCACCTGTTTTTTCCGCACTTGAGGACTTAATTGGAGGATCACCGCACTTACGAACTGGTTAATAACCCTAGTGATCGTAAGTCCCCTATATAAGCGGCTCAACCCATGTATGGATTATCTATAACCATGATGACTAACCACTTAGTCTTTTAGATGATCCACAAAGGGTCGTTGGGTCGCATAGATCGATCTATAGAACGTCGTGGGCTGAAATCGTGGCAGAGTTTGTTTTCCAGTTTGGATACTTTCCGGGTTTCATAAACCAATCCATGACTTTAAAAGTGCTTGTCCAAAGGTTCAAGCGAGCGAGCTGCCACGCGAGTGTTCCAATCCCACCAACTGTCCATCAATGCCCTGAGATCTACACATTTGCTGAGTTTTGGTTTTTGCCATGTTGCATCCCTGCACATTTCTCGTTCCTTCCACTTCCCTGATCATATCTTCGCTTTCTGGGGTGTTGCCTCCAAAATTGCTGCAAAAAATCATCAGCATTTTTTTTTCTGCCACCATTACGTGAGTTCATCTGATTAAATCCATTAACATTCAAATTCACTGGGGATTAACCCGCTCCTTATCCCATGTCAATCACTGGGGTTATAACCCACTCCGGGCCTCGGCGAGGCACCGGAAGTGGGCCTGGGAGGGGGCGAAGATCCACAGCGGCACCTCGGACAAGGCGGTGCCATTTTTCATGGGGTAAAAATCCTGGGAGATTGGTCAAAATTTGGTAAATCATAGGGAAATCATTGGGAAATCATAGGTATATAGCTAAATCATAGGGAAAAATCATCAAAATCCTCAAAAATCTGGAAAAAAAATGATGATTTAGCTATATGATGCCAAAAAAGGGCCACGGTCAATATTTGGTAATTATATAGCTCCATGAAAAACCTCAATTTGGGCTGTAGCTTATATGAAAATCTCGATGGAAAAAACTAGCTTTCATTTTTGGTTTCCCCATGGATTATGAGAATCCTCAATATGTGAAGGCCAGATTTCATCAACCAACGCTAGCGGCAGCTGCTCAAGTCAAAGGATCCATTGCACAGCCTGGTCAACTGAAAAAAAAGAACTTCGAGATCATATCACCCACCTAATCTAAGATGGAACGTGCTTGAAGCCGGAAAAAACAATCAACTTCACCCAGGACTTAATAGAAATACTCAAACACCAGGAAAATCAGATACCCTCTGGTAAACTAACATAACTATGGAAAATCACCATTCTTAATGGGTAAATCCACTATAAATGGCCATTTTCAATAGCTATGTGAAATTACCAGAGGGTAAAAATCATAGACAAATCTCCAGGTTCCAGGTTTCCGGGCTCGCAAAAACTGCGAACTGAGCAGCGAAGATCCGAAGATCCCCAGGGTGGAGGGTCAGAGGAGAAAACGGCATACTTTTGGGGTAGAATGTAGAACAAATACTCTAAATCATCTATACATATGTATCTAATACATCATATATGGTGTATAGAGCCAATCTATATCTGCATTCAAAATCAGCCATGATTCTTTAGGAAAGTGGGATTATTGTCAGATGATGAATAGGATCAGTTTGGGACAGTCCATGATGGTCGCCCCCATTTTTCACCATCGATCTTCCCTGGAACATGTACCCTCTGGTAATGACTAACATAGCTATTGAAGCCATGGCCATAGAAATAGTGGATTTACCCATGAAGAGCATGGTGACTTTCCATCGTTTTTGGCCGGGTCAACTGGGCCATATTCAAAACCACCAACCAGAAAATGTCTAACATCCATGCACAATTGGATGACAATGTATGACAAATGGGATCGAATCCTAAATGTTGGGTCCTGGGTGAGCTTGCCAAATCCGAACTAGGTCTACCCTTCATCGGCAATGATCCAAAAAAAACAGTTGTTCATTGCTTTAAAACATCGCGACATGGGGATCTTGTATGATCTTGTATGATCTTGTCACCCCAGTTGGCAGGCAATGTGAATCTCATTTTGGAGGGTAAACATGACCTTTTGGATCCTGAAACTGTGGTGATTTTTTGTTGCTTGAAATGGCCAGTCTCTCTCCATGAGTTTCAGCTGTTTCCCATCCCAAAATGCCATGGTTTTCATTGCCAGGTTCGATTTTTATGTCAGTCCAAAGAAAAGTCAGTGATAATTCAAATTAAGAACACACAATAAATATCAATAAATCAAGTGATTCTACCATGTCAAAATCACGAAATAAACGACGTACCATGAATGAACCCCCAATTTGGGAAGGTTTATACCACCGAAATTCATTGTAAACCTAGTAAATCACTTTGATGGTTTCCAACTGTTTCATGAGTTTCTTGTGTGTCCGCAATTATCCACAATTACACTAGTAAATCAGATAGATACACCACTTTCATAATTTCCGGCTTTCCAAGGTTTCTGTTTGGGGGTTGCTCTCCTCAAAATCCGATCTAAATCCATTGCAGCCCCCGTGACTGCCATATAAGGCTACTGCTCCAGTCGTGAATAACAGCTAGACTGGCTAGACTTTAGATCCTAGTTAAAACATGTTAAAACATGTTAGAACATGTTAAAACACGATTTTCTATGGATTTTCCCGGCTTGTTCTTCAACCTTTTCCTTTTTTCTACATGAAATCCAGACGTAAATCACCAACTGACCCCGAGAACACCAAGTCGGCCTGCCATGGAAGTCCGGTTGAAAGCTTCGATGCCCCTGGTGGTCGATGCTAAACGGACCCAAACCTCGGTCCATGGCTATTAATGCATGACGACTGGGTGGATGTTTTTGGTGCATGGTGGATGTTGGAAAAAGTTTCAATTAGATTCTGAGTAATATATGTTAATATTCAAGTAATGTCTATATTGAATCAATATTGAATCTATAAATTGAACCCATCAGAAATCCAATAGTAATATCTTTAAGATGGGATCAAAATATGT
Source organism: Cladocopium goreaui (assembly GCA_947184155.2). NCBI lineage: Eukaryota > Dinophyceae > Suessiales > Symbiodiniaceae > Cladocopium > Cladocopium goreaui. Next base: position 134,166 of record CAMXCT020000421.1, read on the forward strand.
CAAAATACCGACCCCTGATCCCCTGTAATTCATATTGTGTCAATGATTTCGCTGTGCTGGTCATGTCTGGACCATGAAATTCGGCTCCAAGTTGGACCCCTTCTGACACTTCCCGTGATCTTCGCATTACTGTATATGTGCGATGCTGTTGGTAAATGGAGTGGTCATGTTGGTACTGTGGGCCACGTTAATGTTGGTAGACCATGGCCCACAGTTATATCACTCGTTATATCTTCGTTGTTGGTGGTTGAATCCAACATTTGCAGTAGTTAAGGCATCTCACTTCGAAGAACCTCTGCTGCCCACTGGCATCTTTCAATAAAATTGACCCCAAGGATCCAGTCATATCAGTCATGTCCTCTGAAAATGAGGTGAACACCTCCAAAATGGCAACCTTAATGTGGAATGTGATAACAACCCCATGGATTTGGGACTTGGATCATAAAAAGTGGTGAGACTCACCATAGTTCGTTCACCCAGTATTTTTATCGATGGGTTAATTCATGTTAATTCACAACTCGGGGACTTTCTAATCAGGGCTATCAACCAGGTATCTGGTAAATTGGGTGATGCTCCATGTTAATTGGTGTGGGTCAAAACTCAGGGCTGGTGATTGTCTCAGGTGGGCTCAATGACTCAAGATTGTGTACAGCCACATAGCTACACCTGACGGTTGCTTGCCTCCCAAGACTCGGATGGTAACATGAATAAATCTGGCTGAATTACCCTCTGGTTATGTCAAAATAGCTATGGAAAATGGCCATAGAAATAGTGGATTTACCTATCAAAAATATTCAAAAATAGTGATTTTCGATAGCTATGTTAGTTTACCAGAGGGTATGATAATTTCACAAACCTGAAAATAGCTGAAATGTTATGAAATGTTGGGCCAGCTATGGGGATGATTCCCCTCACTCACCATCATTCCAGTGACGTCACGACGTGAGGTCATTATAAGTCATCTAGGTCTAAGCACCAATTTACCTACCAAAACTTGCCATCAATGGGGTCTCCGGACGATACCGCACATGCTCACCCGTCGGGAGACTCACCTGGCAGAGCACGGCTATTTAGAGGATCTTGATCAGGAACCGTGGCCATAAATCAATATACATTCCACTTCAATCAGCTAAGAAGCCAAACAAAAAGATGGATGGATGGATGGATGGATGGATGGATGGATGGATGGATGGATCGATAGATAGATAGATAGATACATTGATTTATAGATATAAGTAAACCTCATCAATGCGAACCGAAATCATCCCGCACGTGAGTTCCCCACTTCTCAGCAACCGGCCTCTTCCCAGAGGCACAGCAGAGGGTCCGAGCCCCAAAACTCTGCTTCCACGAAGTCAACAATCTGTGCGCAGCTTTTTTTCGGACGGAACTCTGGCTCTGACCATGGAAGATTTCACCGATGTTTGAGGTGGGCCATGGCTAATCAACTTCCCTTGACCATGCCATGGCTATCCATGGCTAATCCGTGGACATTACGAGACATGGCTAATGCGTGTCGAAGTTCAGCAGTCCTGCAAGATCGCCCTGTTGCGATAAGATGATTTTGCTCTACCAAAACCCCTTGTAAAAAATGCGTCAATATGGAAACGCTGATGGTTTATACTCAGTTTCATGTGTATCTGGAGGGTACAGCGAGGAGCCGCAACCACCAGACAAGTTGTGTTGCGAATCACCTTTCCATTTTGGTTGGTGAATATAGGAAGTGTATGGAAGTATTCTTCAATTGTCTCATACATCCCCAGTTTTCTGTCATTTTGGTATCCTCATTTTCTGTCGGTAAATGCTCAGTCTCCAAGATAAATTTCTCCGAAAAAAAAAGCAATGGATCAGTTTATATATAGACCGAAAACAAAAACATGAATCCCCAATGTATCTAACTCAAGACGTCTCAAAACTTGAGACTTTCAATGACGTGACATCTAAATTTCTTAAGTTCTTAAATTCAGACAAATCATGAAGACTTAAGTTGTCATGGTCAACTCACCATTTTTCGGGGCAAAATATAAAATCACCATTTGTCAGGGTAAACTTGCCAGCTTCCTTGGTAGAATTTAGTAGAATTTCTAAATATACGAGGTATAGACCTCTGGGAAGGTGTTTCGGTGTTTCATACCCTCTGGTAAACATACAAACAACTATGGAAAATCACCATGTTTAAGTTCGGTAGATCAACTGTCAATGAGCCATTTTCAATAGCTATGTTAGTCATTACCAGAGGGTACATGTTCCATACATTTTCAACCCGCGCTGGACCTCGTCGACGGCCTTGTGCTCAAGGCCTTCGATCCGTGCGAGCTGCCTGGCGCGAGGAGTTTGCTACGGAGTTGGCTAAAAATAAGGTGCGAAGCCCAAAAAGCCAGGAATCATATGGATTATAACAGGCCTAGGCCTGATATAAATTAATTAATATGAATTGATACCATACCCCCAACAAAATTGGGGTTAACCTTTGGTTTCATCAAACCAAACATGCGAAGTTCGATGATTTTCCGAGCTATACACTGCCATTTTGGATTGGGGATTTCCCAGCATTTCCCATGTTTGATTACTAAAGGGTAGCAAAAACAAAAGGAGGGAACCTGTTGACCAACCAGCCGGTGTCTGAGGGTGAACAGGAGGATCCTCCCAAGTAGGGGAAAAAAATCTTAAATGATGCATAACTCTTGTTCCATGGTCTAAAGGTCTAAAAAAACTAGAGGTCAGTCACTCAGTCGTGTCTCTATATCAACTACTCGGGGTAAAGGCCACAAGAAATCCAACCAGCCAATCCTCTGATCATGAAGGATCAATGCTCACACAAGAGTCACAGGAAGAGTAAACATCAAACATCTGATCTACCTATCTATAATATATATATATACTGTACTGCATAGCTGCAGAAAATGTTGAATCATCTTGAACGACGATGGTCAGAACAGATTACAGGGTTGTATTCAAATATACTTGAAGATATGTCGAATCTGAAAAGATCAGTTTGGGTCAAGAGAAACAGAGGTCTTAGCAAAACTCTCAAAGTTCTCAGTGTTCAGTGTTGTCCTTTTTTGCGGGTCCGAGCTGTTAATTTACAGTAAATACAGCAAGGGTCAAGTTTTGACGCCGTGACGCCCCAACAATGTGTAACACTCAAACTTGGATATACCCAAATGAGCAGTATCAAAAACCTGAAATCTGACTTCATTGAATCCTGCCTGATGTTGATTTATGGATTCCCAGTTCATGGATCCATGGATCATGATAATCCCTCAAAATCCTAAATATCCCGTATATATATATGTATATATATATACTGTTAAAGTGTATAACAACCAATGTTTTTAACCGCCTTTCACTCCAGCAACAACCACTTTCCACCGTGATTTTCGTCGCGAAAATCACCGCCTTTGCAGCCGCTGTAAAAAATGAGAGACGCGAGCTGCACAGGCTCGGACCATGCCTGGTAAACATGGCGGCTGGTGAATCCGAAAAAAAAACCAGTTCCTGGGCTTTACCGGAGGGTTTTTGTTGGATCTTCATCCCCAAAAAATACGGAAAAACACGGAAAAACCATCCCAGTAGGGTGACTATAGGTCTTGACCCATTGCGGTTTCTCATGCGGTTTGTGGATGCGGTTTCGTGGACGTGGCAATGGTGGCAATTCTGACGGGGAAACTTCCTTGGAGCTGGAAACATACCTACAAGGGATGAGAAATCCTCTTGACATCTTGAAGGGTGAGTACGGCATCTTTTATTATATATATATATATATAATTAATCCTTGTGTGCTGAGTCTTACCATGTACATTCGCACCGTTCATGAATACATCAAGACAAGAAATATGGTAGGCTCCTCGTCATATTTCACCTGCCAGGGTTTTGCCGGGGGCTGTACCAACAGGATCCGACAGGGGAATACTAATTTGTATTCTTCAATACATCCTACAATAACGTATCTGCGGTACATGATTACAAGGATCTAATTATTGGAGAATACAAGATCCTACATGTAGGTTCTTCAATAACGTATCTGCGCCCTCGACGGGCAGCAAAGTCCTCCATCCCCCCGCCATGCCTTCTGCGGTACAGAGAGCCTTGTCTACTTCCTGGTCAGGGTATGCCAGTGGTTCAGCGTTGTCCCACAGGTATTGACCCAGAAAGGAAGAAGAAGAAGAAGATCTTGACTCTTCACCTATGATCAAAATGAAAAACGTGACAATCTACCTATGATAAAATGAAATTCCCAAAGGAATAGGAATAATAATATAGTATATATACCATTGTATACCTATCAAAGGAATAGCAATCACCATTCGGACAGAGGTCAAGTGTGGAATCGCTCAGAGGGTAAACATAACTCCAATAGGTGTTGTGTCTATGATAGATATATCAAAATATATACCTTGTTCATCGGGGTTAGAAAACAACCTTTTCTTTGGAGGCACCACATGTAACATGGAACAGCATGCAACATCTAAAAAATGTCACCATCTCAAGTTAGGATTTGTCAGCCACCTAGGACCTAGTGTTTCAGTTTGGTGGATGACACATGGTGAAACAACTAACAGAAACCGGAAAAAAACAGTGACTGCAGCCCTTTTTCGCCTCTAAGGGTGGCAGCAAGGTGTAGTCCGGCGCTACGACTTCAGCGTCCGCCTAGATGGGACCCGGCAGTTTAGAGTGTATATATATATATAGATATAGATATATGCTATAGATATACTCTCTATATATATAATATAGTAACATAGTATATATTATATACTATATATATATTATATACTATATATGTTATATACTATATATGTTATATACTATATATGTTATATATATATATTATATTATATATGTACACTCTATATATATACACACTAATTATATATGCATATACGTGATAATCCTGAAGTAGAATGATTCAGATAGAAAATGATTCAGAAAATTTTCATGTTCAAAGATCTTCACATTCTCGTGATATTAAGCGCCTACAATTCCACCAGCCAAACTTCTGGGTCCATTGCCCACTTGCCCACAGTTTAAGTCAGCCAAGTTTTACCGGAAAAAATGGAGATGTCATGGTCTTTTGATGGGCTGGAACTTGAACTTGATTGGATTGGATTAAGTCAAGTTGCTGTAAATTTCACGAACAGAACAGTTGGATTTGTGGTCAATCATAATATTTCATTACTAAGGCCACACCACTTCTCTTGCGGACCCCCAGCCATACCCCGGCAGCTGCTACATGAATTAAGGCCATTTTGGGATGATTCCCCTTACTAACCATGATTGCAGTGAGGTCGTAGTGAGGTCGTTATATTTTACCCAGATTTATGATAAATATCTCAAACAAAAAACATGAACTGTACGAATCAACAGAACTCGGAGGCATCACCTTGGAGGATTTTGGATTACCTCTAGGCCTCAATAGCAAGCATTGGTTATTCCAAAATCAATCAATATCAATCAATATCAATCAATATCAATCAATATCAATCAATATCAATCAATATCAATCAATATCAATCAATATCAATCAATATCAATCAATACTGATATTCATTAATATTGATTAATATTGATATTGATAGGATTAATATTAATCAACATCAATTGCTGATAAATCACGGGTCCTTTATCTTTACTGAATGTGGCTGTTAAAAAAGGAAAAACACTGCGGCATATTTAAAAAGCAAAAAACAACTTATATGAGTTTGTCTGGAAGCGGGTATACTTGTTGCATTATGGCCACATGCTACTAGGAAAAATGATGATAATGATGATCAATCATTGGATTTGGGGGCACCTTATTTTCAGACAAAGCCATATGATCTTAGATGACGAAACACAGAAAATTGTGAAACTCAAAGTTGAGAGATCACTACAAACGAAAAAAACGTTTGTTCAGGCACCTAGACAAACGTACTTTCTAACACATACTGTATTCCAGCTAATGTAAATTTCACCACAGATGCAAGGATATCACCAACAACATGTCCATACAAAAGGAAATCAAAAGAAGCGTACAACCAAAATATGGCGGAATTCACAACCAGACTCCGAGTATTTCAAGGCCATGGCATAGAGTTTCGGCCGTTCAGTTTCCGATGTAAATCACTTTGGTCAGTCCTTGGTCGATTTTGCGATCACCACGTTCAATGATACATCAAACATCGTCGAAATATTAGCGCCGAAATGTTAGCGCCGCTCTAGAGGGGATGATTCGAATCCGCCTTGGGGCTCCATTCCCATTCCCATCCCATTCCCCCCCCAAAAAAAAAACAAGCGGCGCCTTGCTTTTGGACCTCCCACGTTTCGAGGGAGGAGGCGACCTGGATGATGACATTCCCAAGATGATGGGAAAGTCATACAAAATTCCATGGTTCCAGTCACCACCAACCAGAAATATATCATGGATCAACCATCAATTAACAATCAACCATCATTTTGTTGGTGGGGAACCAGGACAGGATGGATATGTATTGTATCTGTCTGTGCCTTTCTTATCCTTTCGCTTAGTGTAGCTGATGCGCGCGCAGCGTTTTCCACATCACCAGGCCCTCGGACTGCAAGCCGGAAGGAGGGCTCTTCAGCTCACGGCCCTGGCGAAGGGCCATGGCTTTCATCGCAGGATACCTGTGCTCATCTTATCTCATCTTATATCTCTTGTCTGTTCTCATCTCTCATTTCATCTCATCTTATCTGATCTAATCAATATTTTGTCTCATCTAATCTCATCTTATCTCATCGTACATCCGTTTTGTTCAACTTTCTTCAGTTCTTTCTTCATCTTCCCTGAAACCCAATCTGGGATGATCCATCGCCGATTCAATGAGTTTTCTGGTCAAGTCAGCATTTCATTGACCTGAGAAGTACCAATTAGATCCAATTAGGAAATAAACAATGACACGAATACATGTCACTAGCCTAATTAATCATGATTTGATTGTTGATCATTGAATGTAGATCTCTAAAATCACATAAAATCCATATTCAATAAACGTAATTCAACAGCATCGAACAAAAAGCCAAGGCTGTGGATGGTTTCCCCTCCCTTCAGCACCTCCATAGCACCCTTTGTGGCATTCGTATCTTCCCGCTTCACCTGCTCCTCGTTTGTCCTGCTGGCGGAATGCGAATGATCGAACAACTGGATCTGAATGATCTGAAACTGGGAGAATCTTTGAAACTGTCCATAGAAACTGGGAGATGACAGTTTCTATAACTCACCAAGTTACTGTCTCCAAATTCAAGCCCAAAGCGTTTCAGTCCTGAAATCTGTAGTGTCTTGTTATTTAGTTGGTATTCCACAATTCCCAATATCTTTCATTTGTTTCCCAGTTCCATTGGACCAGACAATTCATCATATGGCCATCTGAGGGGGATCTACGAAGCATTTTTAGACATATCCAATTCAAATTGGTGGTTATAAGTTATATCCCCATGATATCCCCATTCGACAGTCACCACTAATTTCACTCACTTAAATCCAGTCGTCGGATGGCTTTTTCCAGATGTTCCCTACTTTCTGTAACTCTCCATCGATCATCATCTATCCATGTTCCCTAAAAACAAATCCATCAAAAAACATCCCCACTTTCCCTAAAAATAGGTCCCAAAAACTCGGGTAAGAACTCCACCGTCGTTTCAGGCCTTGGCGATTTATCAAGGTTCGACGCCTGCGGTGAAGTTCAATGGAGTTTATGGCGCGAAAATATGTACATACCTACTATACATGTGTATATATATATATATATTGCATGTAGTATATATTGTATATTATATTGTGTATGATATATGCATATTATATATGCATATAATATATGCATATAATGACATGCTTTTCATTCATCCTGATGCATCAGGGTACCCTCCAGTGGCCCTGGAGGGGCCGCTTACCACATATATAAGTAATATCAAATATGATGTTTAGAATTTTGGAGGTGTCATGCATATGTTTTTTGTCCAAGGGTTTATGGGAACTGATGAAAATTGATGAAGGATACAACCTCCAAGTCAGAGGTATGAAACAATAGATTCAATAGATACGTGAATGAACAAACCAACCAGCATCGTTTTCAAAGACATGTCTGTGGCCCCAGGGTACTCCAAGAGACGTGACTTGGCTCAAAGAAAAGAGAAATTGATGTACGTGAGCTGATTTGACACCAACGGTATTCTTAGATATTCTTAGACTATGTCCCTCTAGAATTGACTATGTGAAAATCATCGGCAGGACTAATGCTTCAAAACTGGCATTGCCAAGGCAATTTCAGTGCAGTCTTGCCATGTCTTGCCCCTGAGAAGCCCAATGTGCTGAGAACAAATGAACCTGAGAGAATCTTCATTTCGATTTATGATTCCCATTTACAGCACCGAAAAAGATGCAGATAAGTTATCACGACTTTAGGACTTTAGGATACTTTAGGATTGGATTTACCAAACTGTTCTATCTTCCTTGGGGCTTGCAGAATCACACATCGTATCCTATATTTGGAGATGATATCCCGAGCCTTTTGGCCATCACCTTGAGCACCAATTCGCAGGAGCCAATCCTGCGGCTTAACGCCTATAGAAATTGCAGGAATAAAATCTATGATAGAATTATATAGTTGTCTATATGGTTATCTGTATATATGTATATTGGTATATATGTATAGATGTACATATGTGTATATGTATACGTGTATGTGTATACATGTATTATAATATACATCTATGTATCTTGTTCTGGTTTTTCTGGGCCTGTGTCTTCATATGTCCGTTTGTTCTCCTCAAAAACTCTATAGTAAAAAAACAAAGAAGAAAACCTGCTCGGAAAGACAACTAGTTGGCGGGGCTAGTTCCATTTTAAATTATGAAAGTCATGGCAAACCCCATCCTACCTTGTTTGCTTTGAAAGCAGGTTTAGAAACATGTTCTCCTGATATGAGTTTGTCAAATATATATATATACCCCAGCCACCATTGCCCCATTTGTTTCATAGGGAAAAACATGATGATAGTAGATACCCTCTGGTAATCCAAAATGGCTGGAACATCCATCATAGATCTCCCAGTAACTACTCCAAACCATCCGGAGGGCATGAAAACCTTGCGACAAACCCAACCCCTGCAGCCCTCCGGGACCGGCAGGCCTCCAACTCAGGGCCTGAACCAATGAGAAAACATGTGGATGTTTCACCCTGGTCGATGGATTTGGTCTGTAGATGTCATGATGTCCGAAAAAGTCGATGGAGTCTATGGGCGTTTTAAAACGCCGAAGATTGGATGGACACTGTTCTAGCCGCTATCTGAATGTCACTGGAAAGTGAAAAGGGGGGAAATCTACAGGAAACAAGTGATGGGTTTTTCCCATGGTTTTACCGAGGTTTCCCCATTTTCCCATCATCCAACCCTGGGGCTTTGTCTGGAAATAGGCTACCCATGGTGAATCACCCCATTCCATCCACCGGTGAATCACGATGTTCCATTTTCCCATGAAAAGTGCCACAAATTGACCAGCATCTCCCCCCATTTTTCAGCTCCAGGATCCAGCAACCCACAGTGCCCCCGGACGTCGGAAGCTATAAACCTAGGATACAAAAGGCAGCTGCAGCTGGCCACGCCTTTGACCCACTACTATTCTGGTTGGTGGTGCAATAACCATCTTGAAAAATGATGGACTTCGTCAATGGGAAGGATGACATCCCATATATGACATGGAAATTAAAGGACCGGATAACCCCACAAGTCAACTTCTTCCAATAATAAGCATGAAAGGTTGTAGCAGGGACGGGGAAAGAAGGTTAGGGGAAAGGAGGCGGTGAAGGATCGAGAAGTTAAAACAGTTGTGAGTGACAAAGTGGAATGTGAAAGATGTGTGTGTGTGTGTGTGACACAGCAGTGTGTGAAAGATGGCGTGTGTGAAAGTTGTGTGTGAAAGAGAGTGTGTGACAAAGTTGTGTGTGAAAGATGGTGTGTGACAAAGTGGTGTGTGAAAGATGGTGTGGCGAAAGATGGTCAGTGTGTGACAAAGTTGTGTGTGAAGGATGGTGTGGTGAAAGATGGTGTGTGACAAAGTGGTGTGTGAAGGATGGTGTGCTGAAAGATGGTGTGGGTGAAAGTCCTGTGTGAAAGAGAGCATGTGACAAAGTTGTGTGTGAAAGACGGTGTGTGGCAAAGTGCTGTGTGAAAGATGGTGTGTCAAAGATGGTGTGTGACAAAGTTGTGTGTGAAAAATGGGGTGGTGAAAGATGGTGTGTGGAAGATGGTGTGGTGAAAGATGGTGTGACAAAGTGGTGTGTGACAAAGCGGTGTGTGAAACTTGGTGTGTCAAAGATGCTGTTTGACAAAGTTGGGTGTAAAAGATGGTGTGTGAAAGATGGTGTGTTACAAAGATGGTGTGTTACAAAGATGGTGTGTAAAAGAGGGTGTGTCAAAGATGGTGGGTGACAATGTGGTGTGTGAAAGATGGTGCGTGAAAGATGGTGGGTGACAAAGTTGGGTGTGAAAGAGGGTGTGCGAAAGATGGTGTGTGACAAAGTGGTGTGTGAAAGAGGGTGTGTCAAAGCTGGTGCCACGCCTGCCACGCAAAACGACAGTGGATGTGAGTTTGTGCCACGCCTGCCACGTGAAACGAAGGTGGATGTCACCAAGTGCCACGCCTGCCACGCAAAGTGGCGCGGCGCCCCGGGCGACAAATCCGGACCAAGCGCGCCACACAGTACCATGAGTGTCACGCCTGCCACGCAAAACGATGGTGGATGTGAGTTTGTGCCACGTCTGCCACGTGAAACAAAGGTGGATGTCACCAAGTGCCACGCCTGCCACGCAAAGTGACGCGGCGCCCCGGGCGACAAATCCGGACCAAGCGCGCCACACAGTACCATGAGTGCCACGCCTGCCACGCAAAACGACGGTGGATGTCAGGTTGTGCCACGTCTGCCACGTGAAACGAAGGTGGATGTCACCAAGTGCCACGCCTGCCACGCAAAGTGACGCGGCGCCCCGGGCGACAAATCCGGACCAAGCGCGCCACACAGTACCATGAGGGCCACGCCTGCCACACAAAACGACGGTGGATGTGAGTTTGTGCCACGCCTGCCACATGAAACGAAGGTGGATGTCACCAAGTGCCACGCCTGCCACGCAAAGTGGCGCGGCGCCCCGGGCGACAAATCCGGACCAAGCGCGCCACCCAGTGCCATCTGTCCCACGCCTGCCACGCAAAACGAAGGTGGATGTCAGGTTGTGCCACGCCTGCCACGTGAAACGAAGGTGGATGTCAGGTTGTGCCACGCCTGCCACGCAAAGTGGCGCGGCGCCCCGGGCGACAAATCCGGACCAAGCGCGCCACACAGTACCATGAGTGCCACGCCTGCCACGCAAAACGACGGTGGATGTGAGTTTGTGCCACGCCTGCCACGTGAAACGAAGGTGAATGTCACCAAGTGCCACGCCTGCCACGCAAAGTGGCGCGGCGCCCCGGGCGACAAATCCGGACCAAGCGCGCCACACAGTACCATGAGTGCCACGCCTGCCACGCAAAACGACGGTGGATGTGAGTTTGTGCCACGCCTGCCACGTGAAACGAAGGTGGATGTGAGGTTGTGCCACGCCTGCCACGCAAAGTGCCGCGGCGTCACAGGCGCCAAATCCCGGACCAAGCGCGCCACCCAGTGCCATCTGTCCCACGCCTGCCACGCAAAACGAGGTGGATGTCAGTTTGTGCCACGCCTGCCACGTGAAACGAAGGTGGATGTCAGTTGTGCCACGCCTGCCACGCAAAGTGCCGCGGCGCCCACAGGCGACAAATCCCGGACCAAGCGCGCCACCCAGTGCCATCTGTCCCACGCCTGCCACGCAAAACGAAGGTGGATGTCAGTTGTGCCAAAGTGTATGGTGACAAAGTGTGTGGTGACAAAGTGTGTGTTGACGAAGTATTCGTTGATAAAGTGTGTGTGGACAACCTGTGTGGTGACAAAGTATGTGGTGACAAAGTGTGTGTTGACGAAGTATTCGTTGATAAAGTGTGTGTGGACAACCTGTGTGGTGACAAAGTATGTGGTGACAAAGTGTTTGTTGAGAAAATGTATGTTGACAAAGTGTATGTTGATAAAGTGTGTGTGGACAAAGTGTGTGGTGACAAAGTGTTTGTCGAGAAAATGTATGTTGACAAAGTGTATGTTGATAAAGTGTGTGTGGACAAAGTGTGTGGTGACAAAGTGTGTGTGGACAAAGTGTGTGGTGACAAAGTGTATGTTGATAAAGTGTGTGTGGACAAAGTGTTTGTGGACAAAGTGTTTGTGGACAAAGTGTGTGGTGACAAAGTGTGTGTGGACAAAGTGTGTGTGGACAAAGTGTGTGGTGACAAAGTGTGTGTGGACAAAGTGTGTGGTGACAAAGTGTATGTTGATAAAGCGTGTGTGGACAAAGTGTTTGTGGACAAAGTGTTTGTGGGCAAAGTGTGTGGTGCCATGCCTGCCACGCAAAGTGGCGCGGCGCCCCGGGCGACAAATCCGGACCAAGCGCGCCACCCAGTGCCATCTGTCCCACGCCTGCCACGCAAAACGAAGGTGGATGTCAGGTTGTGCCACGCCTGCGACGTGAAACGAAGGTGGATGTCACCAAGTGCCACGCCTGCCACGCAAAGTGGCGCGGCGCCCCGGGCGACAAATCCGGACCAAGCGCGCCACCCAGTGCCATCTGTCCCACGCCTGCCACGCAAAACGAAGGTGGATGTCAGGTTGTGCCAAAGTGTATGGTGACAAAGTGTGTGGTGACAAAGTGTGTGTTGACGAAGTATTCGTTGATAAAGTGTGTGTGGACAACCTGTGTGGTGACAAAGTATGTGGTGACAAAGTGTGTGTTGACGAAGTATTCGTTGATAAAGTGTGTGTGGACAACCTGTGTGGTGACAAAGTATGTGGTGACAAAGTGTTTGTTGAGAAAATGTATGTTGACAAAGTGTATGTTGATAAAGTGTGTGTGGACAAAGTGTGTGGTGACAAAGTGTTTGTCGAGAAAATGTATGTTGACAAAGTGTATGTTGATAAAGTGTGTGTGGACAAAGTGTGTGGTGACAAAGTGTGTGTGGACAAAGTGTGTGGTGACAAAGTGTATGTTGATAAAGCGTGTGTGGACAAAGTGTTTGTGGACAAAGTGTTTGTGGACAAAGTGTGTGGTGACAAAGTGTGTGTGGACAAAGTGTGTGTGGACAAAGTGTTGTGGACAAAGTGTGTGGTGACAAAGTGTGTGTGGACAAAGTGTGTGTGGACAAAGTGTTGTGGACAAAGTGTGGACAAAGTGTTTGTGGACAAAGTGTTTGTGGACAAAGTGTGTGGTGACAAAGTGTGTGTGGACAAAGTGTGTGTGGACAAAGTGTTGTGGACAAAGTGTGTGGTGACAAAGTGTGTGTGGACAAAGTGTGTGGTGACAAAGTGTATGTTGATAAAGTGTGTGTGGACAAAGTGTGGAGGAGGGCGGAGGAGGAGGCGGAGGAGCAGGCGGAGCCCGGGATACAGAATCAAAAACAAGAACCCCACACAAAGATGTGGGGAAATAAAAGCCATGTTCCAAACCACCAACCAGTATATCTTTACCACAGCAATGTTACATGATTTTTGGGGAAATTCCCGAAAAAAATGGACATTTAATTTTGAAATCATCTATGAATTGGGGATTTTCCATGGCCATGTTGGATTCCAAAAAGGGTATATGATGTTATCCGATTTCCTGGACATTGATGTGTGGGTTGGGATGGATTGGGAACAATTACACCTTCTATATACCTGTACTTTATGGGTTTTATTGAATGGGGAAGCTTCACCAAAAATAATCAATGCAGCAATCCCATCTACTCCAACACAACAATATGATTTTTTGCCCACGACAATGGTTTGCCAAGCTTTGAGTTGTCATCAGTGTCTTTCATCTGCCTCACTTTTTCAATTGTTTGCGGTACCCCCCAGAAACCATGGTGGATGTAGGGGATGAAACTGCAGTACTTGGGACCGTACAAGTGTGTTTTCAATGTTAGGGGGATGGGATTACCCCAAAAAGTACCATTATGCATCATTATTCACCATTAATCATATATATATATTATAGATAATGGATCAACCATCAATCAACAATCAACCATCATTGGTGGGGAACCAGGATAGGATGGATATGTATTGAATCGAACCGTTACTGGTGAGTCCTAACCATTCTCAAATGAAGACATGCAGACACCGGGGAGATCTCTTGGTCAGCCCACCGGAATTCTGGTCCGTAAGGGCCCAATGTGCCGAACTAACCTGGGGGCAAGGACCGATGCCCACAGTTTCAGCGCGGTTTCGAGCAAGGTCAAGTTTACTGGAAAGTCAAGCAAAATAATGGATGAATCTGGAAAAAGATGGGGATTTGTATTCTGAGATCCCTGAGATCTATGGAGATTCTCATGGGAAAAACATGGAAAAACTCACTACAATGCTAGGTTTGATGGTGATTTCTAGAATTGACCATGATAGTTCCCAATATATTTAGTGTAAACCCCAAACTAATCATCAACACAGGGAGTTTTGATACAACTCCATGGCCTCAGAACGGGAAATTCCCTGTCTGAAACAACTGCCAGGGCGTCGCAAATGTCAACCAGCGGTTTGCCTACTGATCCTAGTGCGATGATTGCCACTGCCATAATTCTAATCCATTGTTCATGTTTGCGTTCTTTTGCGTGCTTCCATCCCATTCTGTGGGAATCCAAACATCAAATGGATGGTCATGGCCATCCTAAACACTGAGCAATTTATAGCAATTTACCCAAGTAAATTGACCGCTGCACAGATGTTAATCCTCTAAGAATTAGACCTTAGCCTTAGGCCCCATAACTCCATAACCTCACTCATGGGCTGACAAAGAATCAGCCTTTGGGAGGTGATCGTTCTGATTGCAACCCCAAGATAGAGAAGCGAAACTTGGGGAAACCTGGAAATATGTTGGATAGGGCAACACTAATCATCAACCAACATCAACCAGCAGGGCTTGCTGGAACATTGCTCACAGCTTCCGGCAAAAATCAAAAAAAAAAACATCCGGTTTTCTCTTCGGCTGTAGTAGATGATTTTCCGGCAAACATCCAAACTTACAAATATATCATTAGAATATGATATAGACTATAGATGATAAATGATCACTAGCTACGATACATATATATATATATACATAATATATATATATATATAATATAATATATATAATATATATATACATAATATTATATATATATATATATATCCATACATAATTACATATATTTCCTTGTAGTCCAAAGTCATGGGACTCTCGACCCCTCCATCCGCAGCTTGCAGCGTCAGGCAACGCTCTGCACGAGGCTTCGAGGTCGATTTGAAAGTTGGTCGCAGGGAAACCCTGCGACGAAATGACCTGAGAGGATTGGATTTTTAAAGCCGTGTTTCTCGCTGTGTTTCAACCTGGATCGTGACGACTTCGTCTGACGAGTGGAACAATTAGGATCTGAAATCATATGTTAAATCCAAGGGGGATACTGCAGATACCAAACAACAAAAAGATATTGATAAAAGGGAGATTAATATGACGTTAATCTTAAACGAAATAGATAGTGATGTGAGCCAGAAAAATCCGATCAATACCTGACAGCTTTAGTAGCTAAGAGGTGATTTGTACAAGGTGCTGCTCCCCCAGCTATGTTTGTTGGTTGATACCACCATTACGTAGTTATATATATATATAACCATAAACATCCATAAACCCTAGTGAAATGTTAGTGAAACAAACCAACTTCTTCAACTATGGGGCACCACTAGGTTCCTTGGATCGTTTTAAACGAACGATTTCAACGAGATTCCCAGTTCCATCGATGGTCATGACTCATGACCCCTTCAAAAGATGATCTTTTCAGTGGAAAACCCATGGGAAATCGAACCGGTTTCCATGGTTGACATATAAAAATGTCAACCAAAAAGGATAGATTTGTTGGTAAAATCCTGAATAGTGATCCATTACTTGTCTATCCTGAAATAGGGTTATCCTACACAAATAGAACAGTTCCTTGCATGAAGGTTTCTGGCAGATAGATGAAACAAGATGAGGACTGGTTAAAATCGACACCGATAGGGGGGAACTGTGGGTTCCCAAACTGGATTTACCCTCTGGCTATTTAACATAGCTATGGAAAATTGCCCATTTACAGAGGATGTATGATGATTTATGTACCTATAAAAAATGGTGATGTTCCATAGCCACGTTAAATTACAGGCGGGTAAAATGAAACACTCGAATGACAATCAAATGAGAAAAATCATTGGTGTCGTGGGTGCACGACAAAGTGCCTCAAATCTTAGACCTTTACCCAAAGGAGGGTTCATTCAATTCCATCCTCATACCCAGCAGTCAGAAATTCTTTTGGACGAGGGTACTACTGCTTTGTTGTTGATTAATGCCTTAGCTTTGTTATTGGTTACAGGCCGTTCTTATGCGCGTGTTTGGGATTCCTCTGCGGAAAATCTGCGTTCCCCGGCCCCCAGCAAGAAGTCGTAGATGGGTCTTAATGTGCAGCGGCGAAAGTTGAAATCCTGTGCGGCAGCGGAGCAAGGGTAAATCTGGTAATCTAATGGGAATATGGGATCTAATGGAATCTATATACTTATGACAAGCGAAGATATCCAATGGGGATACAACATGGTGCCCCCCAACCCTTGGCTAAGTTGGAACTGAGTTTGGTAGATTAACTGGTGGGTTTGTGGAAGATATATCCATATTTAGATGTCTTTATAAACCAACTTAGAACTGCAGGGCACCACCTTGTATGGAAAAAAAGCGGGAACCCACCCTGGAATTTGACGATCAAAACAGCTGGATGCTAGTAGTTATGGATCTTGGTTACCCCAAATGGGGGCGCGTCATAAGAGTCGACCCATCCCTATGTTAGGATTTAGCCAAATTTTAAGACAAAGGGGACCACAGTAACTAGTCTAATATCAACCATCTAGTTATCCGGATACTGTAGCCAATTTTGATCCATACACATTTAAAGAAACCAAAACGAGGAGATTCAACAACATGAGGAATGTGACTTAATGGAAGATAAAGACTGGGCAATTACCCGAAAGCAGGCTGGTCTCCTATCAAAGCATAACCAAGATCTGTGGTGTCATTCAAATTTTGATGAGACTGTGTACCCTGTTTTGGGTGGGTGGTAGTCCTCTGAAAAATTGTGAGACGAAGGCCAGCTATTGAAACCCGCAAATTCCTGGCCGTTTTTTATAGACCATCTAAGGGCTGTTCTCCCAAATGGTGGAGTCACTGGAAAAGAAAAGATCAAACATCAGCTTCATTCACGAACCACGTCGATGAAAATGTCCCCATTTTCGCCAAGCGTCGTTGTGGCCGCAGTCACAGGTGTGAAAATGGCTCAGATCCTGCGCGTTTCGGGGGGGATGGCGAGATTTCGGTGGAACTACCCTCTGGTGATGATTAACATAGCCATGGAAAATGGCCCATTATAGATGGTTTACCTATTAAAAATGGGTGGATTTTCCATGGCTATGTTAAATAACCAGATGGTACAAAAAAAAAGTGATGATTCATCGGTTTGTCTGAAAAATGATGGGCAAACCATGGCAAACCATCCACAGGTTTATCATCATGTTTCCAAATGTTGTTTAAATGGGCCGTTGGGGAGTCCATCCCCTTTTAATCAGACACACCGTCAGGGACTCTGATCTGCCTTGAAAATGTATCATTTGAGAATAACCAATCTAAGATTTACCGGGTATAATCCATTAATTACATTCTCTGACGATGAACCTCAGACTTTTCATTGCCACCCAGGGGGACGTATGGCCCACGACGATCCACTACCTGATATTCTTAGACTCAGACTAGTATGGGGTGACAACTACCCAACTACCATACCCGTCAATAGCTTTAACAGCTTTAACTTTCAATATCAGTTGTTTAAAATGATGCAGTAACCATCAGTAACCCATACGCCTCACTTTTGGTGCTTAAACTTTCATCTTAAAACCCCTCCAACCCCTCCATTCATTGGATCAAATGGCCCAAATGGCCCAAATTGCCCAAAGGGCCAAAGGCGATTTTCCAGGCTTCCAGATCCAGCCCCAAGCCTTCTGAGCAACGGCTTCCCAGAGTTTCTCGCTCTGGTTGATTGGAATCATGGTGTCGTTACCTCGGTGTCATCCATGGCTGGAAGCTCCGGCGGCTTCCTCTCAAATGATCGTGATTTTTTCAACACATCTCTCTTTTATGTATATATTAATGGTGTTTTAATGGGATTTAATGGTGATTCAACATGAATTTCGATGTGCTTCTGTAGAATCATATGTTCATCACGCATGATTTTATGGACAAGATCATATGGATTCACAATAATCCCCTCATATTCGATACTCCCAGTCTATGATCCCAAATATGTGATCTCATCCCTTACACCACCAGTGTTTCTGATGTTCATCCCCAAGGTAATGCTTTCAAAAAAAGGGCTCTGCACAGGATCCCCAAGTTTGAACCTCCATGTTTTGCCATGGTTTTCCCATGGTTTGCCTACATCAACTTGCTTGTTAAACTGTTCGCGGTCCAAACTTCTGGCCACTTTAATGGAGAAAATGATGATCGACACTTTTTGTGTGGCCGTATCCGCTATTTCTGGTGGCAAAGTTCAGGTCATTCCAATTTGTAAACCAGAAATAGATTCCCTTATTACCCATGTATAAATCATTGATTTCATGTGTGGTTTGTAGGGATGATGCCCCATCTATCGACGATGAATCCATTGGACGATGAAAATTGTGCAAAATCCGGTGACAAAAAGGTATGCCCTCTGGTAAACTAACATAGCTATTGAAAATGGCCCATAGAAATAGTGGATTTCCCTGATTTCTCCATTAAACATGGTGATGTTCCATTCGTTTTTTGTATGTTTACCAGGCCGGGTATACCCAACCCGGACCATGACATACCATCCGTATCCAACTCCACCCGTGCCGAGGGCCCCGGGGGTACCCAGGGTCCCCAGGGTGCCCCTGACGTCCATGAATCAACAGCACAGGGCAATTCAACTCCTTCAGCATGGCCTGGCGATGAAGGTGGCCCCTGGTCATTCCAGGCAGGGCCTGGTAGATCATAGGTAGGTCAATCCAAATATCTTCAGAAGGATTGATGGCGACCATCCCAATATGAATACATACCATACATACCATACATTACATACATACATTGCATTACATTACATTACACTACATACCATTACATTACACTACATTACACTACAATACAATACATTGCATTACATTCCATTACATTACATTACATTACATACATACATATATATATATACATATATATGATATATGTGTATATGTTGTAATTATAAGTGTTTATATATATATATATACATGTATATACATACATATGATCCATCTTTTCAACATGGCTCACTGGAGTTCTATGAAAATTGGGTACCCAACATGGGAACATGATGATTAACTTGATTCAGCATGGAATTTTGGCCGTATACTCCTGTTTTGGACAAGACTAGATAACTGATCATAAATCCCAAAGCTGATTCAAGGCAATTCTTGGGTATCCATCATGTCGGCCGTTCTCAGATCGCTACATACCATCCAAAAGGATGCAAAGAAATAGATACCCTTAAAAATATTAAACCCACTGGTCAATATTGATTATAAATTATATAATCATCATGTTCCCTATGAAAATTGCCATGTCTCAACATGTTTGTTACCCGATCTTCAGACACGGCCCAAATCAAACGCCAACCCTGGTTGAATTCCAGTCAGACCCCAACAGGATCCTCCGACCTGACCGTATCAAGATCCTCCAAATAATCTCTAATCTTAGTAACGCAATAATAAACAACCCATCAAAATTGATAGAGTTTATACTCGTTTATACAACCCATTTATGGCAAATTTAAGGGGATGGTAAAATTATCTGGATCCATACATAGCGAAAAAATGCTCGAACTTTGGGGATCTCCCAGCGTTGATTGAGAACCAGCTGTTCTGTTCATGGATGCAGTTCTGTAATAGGATAAATGATAAATGATATGTGTTTTGTTATGCAGTTCATTAATAACCCCAAAAAAAAAATGGCATATGTTGGTATTTGTTTACCCCCGATGGAAAAACCCTGAAAAACCAGGCTTTTGGTCAATGTTCAGTTGACCACTGTGATTTGGTGCCTCTGTGAAGCCTCATTTATGTGTTGAGAAATTCTTGTGACACTGGGCCCTAAGGTGACGTACACACGCAAGATATCGCAAGATTGTTTAAGCATCTTAAACGTCTAACGTGTTTAATGTTATGTTTAATGGTGGGCCCTAAGATGTTTAACACTTCTTCAAGATCTACTATCGAGTTCTGGGATCTGAAAATCTCTAAAATCTTGTGCCCAGGGCTGGGACCGTGAATTTCCGTGGTCAACAACGATGTCCTTTTTGTGAGAAATCAACAGTTGGGCTGGCATCATTTTTTTGCCAAACAAACGACTAATGGAAACTCATCAATTTGTCAACCAGCCGACAAGAAAAGGACAACTGGAACTGTGTGGATGTTTCTCCAAAACTGGCTATAATGATTATGATCACTATAGACTATACCTGGCTAGGTATTCACCATTCTACGGAGGTCAAGTTGTATCCATTTCCCCACTAGAAATATGCAAGTGTTGCTAGTGAAATATCTCCAATCCCCTTCTCAATGGAAAACAAACCATGTATTGACCATGGCATTTTTTTAAGAGTACCCATCATTAAACTCCTGAAATGGAACCAAGCATAACCACGACGCCCAGCCATTTTGTGGATGATTCCCCATATGTGCCATTGTCAAAACATGGTATATGATGGTATATGGTCATCGATCCTACAATGGGAATCCTTATGACGGGCATATAAATCCTGATAATGGATTGACGACGTCGGGCAACTCACTCAAGAAACTTGGCCCTCGCACATGTGGAAATCGGTCATGGCACATATAAACATTGATCTACCCAGCTCTCTTACAAAGAAATAAAACGTGATACCCGCTGGTAAACTAACATAGATGTGGAAAGCAATGTAGATTCATGTAGATCATTGAAATCATATGAACGAAAACTTCATAGATGTTCCCCATGTTTATCCCATGTTGTTTAATGATATCCAAAAATGTTCCATTTTATAGGTATTCCGTGTTTTTTGATCTTCCACTCTATAGATATTATCCATATGATGTTCCATATGTTTATCATGGATATCAAAAATTCTTAAATATAGGTATCCATATATCCATTTCCTAGAATGATAGGCTAGGATCCATATAATGGATCAATATCCATAAATGAAAAAAAAGAATTCCATAGATATCCCATAGATATTATAAATATTTCCATAGATATCCAAAAATAGTTCCATAAATATGTCCCAATTTAATCCATAGATAATTATCCCATAGATATAAAATAATAGATAATATTCCCTAATATATATAATTGTCTATAGGAAAATCCATAGATTATCCATCTATTATAAATATTTCCATAGATAGTCAATAGATAACTAACATAACTATGGAAAATCACCATTTTCAATGGGAAAATCCACTATAAATGGCCATTTTCAATAGCTATGTTAGTTTACCAGAGGGTAGTTGAATGGCTATAGGCTATTCCTATTGATACCAAAAGACTAGAGGACTAAAGTATCCATGTAAGATTGGCCTAGATCCATAGATAATTATCCCATAGAGAATAGATAGGAAAGTCATGGATTTCTCCCATCTCGTGGCCTCGTTGGGCCACAATCGGCTCACTAGGCGCTTCGCGAGGCGACCGAAGAGGTGCCCCGCCACCTTTTTTGGCGGAAAATGTCTGGGTTGTGGAGCAAAAACCATGGGGAAACCATGGGAAAACCATGGGAAAATGGTGATTTATATGGGTTTTAATAGGGATTTAATGGGATTTAACAGGCGTTCATTGGGATTTACCTAGCAATGGGGATGAAATGGAATATACCCTCTGGTAATTTAACAGTTTGCGAACTGGAAAATCGCCATTTTTTTACGAGGTGAATCAACTTCTATTTCTATGGACCATTTTCCATGGCTATGTTAAATTACCAGACGGTACCTGAAAATATCTATGGGAGAATGGATCATCGGCAAATCGAATAGAAAATATCTGTGAAAATGTACCCAAGATCATTGAAAACAATTTGGAAAATGATATTATCTATGTGGATTACATATGATTACATCATATGGAAATGACATAGATATCGGAAATCATAAATCAATTATATGTGGATTGGAAATATAATATTGGATATGAAATCATAATGTGAAAATCATAGTGGAAATCATCATTGTGGATATGACATCATAGTGGATAATAATATCAACAGGAAATCATAATTCTATAAGGTAAAATTATCAGGAAAATCAACGATCATATGCTGGCTATCCGTAGAGAATCATATAAGGTGTGTCTTGAAATGGGGTATGCCGGGTATGCCACCAATTTATGGCCACTTTTGATGATCACCAGTGGATCTAGGGGTACTCCACAATCAGACAAACCAATCATTAACTTACTTGTGCTTAGGGAAGTTTCGGGAATGATCCACTGGCTAACTATCAATAATAATCCCAGCAAACCCCAGCAAACCCCAGCAACCCATCCATTCCCTACGTAAAACGCACCAGTAAGTTAACGCTGGTGGGGTCAAAACCCAACGGGACCCGGATGGTATATACAGCTGGACCGGATGTTGATTCCCAGGGTGAGTCCCAGGCACGCAAGCTAAGTTGGCGCAATAACTTGCTTAACGTTTGGGGAACGATTCGGGGGATGTAATGATAGGAAAATCATGAGTTTATACCCAACTTATCCATCATCGATAGGAAAATCCATATCTATCATATTCTATCATATCTTCCAACTTATCCATCATCGATAGGAGTTTACAAACAAACCAATGGAAAATCCATAAGAAAAAAAAATCTCCATTAAGCATCTATTTTTCATAAGTTAACCAACTTATAACTGGCCATCCAAAGTATCGAAAATCCATACGGCCACTCTCGGTGGTGCCCCCCCCCGGCCTCCGGAAAGTTGGCGAAGCCGCACTGCAACACCACGCCACCGGGCTTCTGCTTGAGCTCCTGCAAAAATCCAGTCGGACATCGCTGGGAAATGATCGGAAAATTCCATGGAAAATCCAGAACTGGACATCCAGCAATTCTTCGGACATATGGAATACATATGGGACATTCATGGAGAAGTGATCGACATCATCCATGGTTCATCCGACACTGGCCACGTGCCGCCCAATTCCTGGGTGATGCGATGCACTGCCCTCAATGCAGGGCCGCTGCCAATGGATCGTCCGTACCAAACGACCTGCAGCAAATTCCAGCTACTGGAGCTACGTAAGGAAACCATAGAAAGCCATAGAAATTGGGAGTATATCCCCTGAAATTAAGGATTGAAGAAGTAAAGTCATATGAAAATTGTGGTATAAGTTAGGATATACAATGGATATACATAATAACATGCCAATGATAAGTATAAGTTAGATACATACCTATAAGTTAAGATCCCAGTAAGTAAGCATGCTGTTTAACCCAGGTACAAACGGTATAAGTTGGCTCAGTAGGTTTATTCCAGCAGTTTAACTGTTGGCTTTGTGGATTTTGTGGTAGATATATCAAGCATTATCAAAATAGTTTTTTTTCTGGGATAAACATAAACAAACAAACATAACTTAACCCGGGTTCCGTGTCATGGTCAGTCTACATTGAAGTAAATATTGGCCCAATGGCAGAGTCATCCTACCAAGAACTTGGGAATCCTTCGGCAATAATAAAGTTCCTTTTTGATATATAATCCAACATTTGATCATGGCACATACAGATAAGTTACAGTAAGAAAAGTCAGGATGAAGATTACATTAGATTAGATCAAATGAGATTAGATTGGGCTAGATTCAATTGAATCAGATTAGAACGGATAGATATAGACGCAGGTTCTGCCGTTACTTCTGCTACTGTTGGGAATCGATCCAGGCCGACATGAATCAGTACCATGACTGGGTTTCTACAGGAATCAGCAAGAATGAGAGATATCAAAAAACTGTCGTAATAACAGAACTAGACATCTTGTGAGGTTATAAGATGTTATAAGATGTTATAAGCACCTATACCAATGTTCTGGCTTTTGCCAATGGGAGTTGGGTTTTATGGGGGCCCAAAAAAACTGCAGCCTGCGACAGGTTGATTTTCAGCTCATTGGAGATGTAGTTCCTTGGGTTTGTCACCCACACGCGTGGGCCTCCATAGGGATACCCCAAAGATAGAAATTTGTGACTTCCCGTTTTTCGGGGGATCCCTTTTTTTTATTGTTTTTGTAAAGATCTACTGGGATCTATGAAAAGTCCTTCCCCCAAAATACGGTATAGCGGACATGGCGTCATCAAACATGGCATGATGATGACACCGTGTCGCGTTGACCCATCAACTTCGCCGGTGAGTCGCGATTTGGATCATGACGGATAAATGAAACAAGAAACGAAAGACCTGCCAGGAAACATCATGCTATAGTTATCTATGGTAACTGTTACTGTAGGTGTATGTATATATATACAGGTATACATATACAATTAATTGATGATGTCAAATGATGTCTATTGATGCCTTATGAGTTTATGCCTAATCAATCCGAATCATGCTATATCACCACTGATACAAGTCATCTGCATGGCCCTGCGCTGCTGGTCTTTCCCGGTTCCGGAAGAAAGCTGGATTTCGGCCCAAATCCCATTATGATTCCCGGCATTCATGGATATTTCAGTATTATCATTACTGTATCATTATTATTACCTGGTTGGTGGTGTACCTACCCCTCTGAAAAATATGATATAGTCAATGGAAGGATTATCCTATATATTATGGAAAATAAAATTCATGTTTGAAACCACCAACAAGTTATCATCATTATCATTCAGATTCTGTATTGCTGTCCAAAAAAATAAGATTGGTGATTTCTACGGCATTCTATCCCCATGCTATCCCCATTAAATTGTCCTCATTTCATGGGACAAATTCTCCAAGATTCAGCACCGCTGCTGCGGCGTCATCGATCGCCCTCGATGGGGATTGGCCCATGGGCAGAACAGCTGAATCACTGAGCTGATGAATCCATATGAATCCATATGGATCATAATTACTGAATCCTGTATGAAAAACATCCGAATAACATGCATAATTATGACTGAATCCTGTATGAAAAACATCCGAATAACATGCATAATTATGACTGAATCCTGTATGAAAAATATCCGAATAACATGCATAATTATGACTGAATCCTGTATGAAAAACATCCGAATAACATGCATAATTATGACTGAATCCTGTATGAAAAATATCCGAATAACATGCATAATTATGACTGAATCCTGTATGAAAAATATCCGAATAACATGCATAATTATGACTGAATCCTGTATGAAAAATATCCGAATAAGCTCCATTTAGATCTAGATAGATGTTACACTGTTACATTATTATAAGTAGCATGGGAGTAAAAAGAGGCAACAGAGAGAAAGAAACACTAATAGTGACAGTGAGAACAACAATGATAGATAACCATCCTGTAATGGGATGTAATGGGATGTAATGGGATGTAATTGGATAGTGGTGCTTTAGGCAGGGTGAATCTTACCCGGCAACTACCATGATGTTGTGAAGTGCCAATCTTCACCAGAAGTATCATCTCTAACCACTCGGGGGTTCCTATCAACCTTACCCACTGTCAGTGGCTGGAGGCTATGTCTAAGAAGTAATAACCACTTCTAACAAAAAGATGGGTGTAAAAATCAAGAGCTCCCAAAACAACAAAAATATTTGTAGAACAGAAAAGGGATAGAAAAAAAATGCAAAAAATATATACACAAAAATAACGTATACCCACGAAGAATTGTGTAAATGTCCAAGGTCCACTAGTTGAGGATTTCAACCCAAAAAAATGGCGACACCTTGATTTTGGGTGATCACTTGATGGCATCAAAATCTCTGTTCGACCTCACCAAGATTGAGAGGTCAATAGAGTTCACCTGCGTGACGTGACGTGGGACTGTTCGTTTATCTTTTTCGACCAGATATCGCCGAAAAACCTCAGCATACACCAGAAACAGCGTGCTTCCCAAAAAATACACCAAAGCAACCAAGGGGCCGCATGTTTGCATTGCCCAAATGCAAGCCGTAGCCGGGAAATTCGAATGACATGACCTGTGCTTCGAATGATCGAGGCATGGCTTGGTTCCCAAAAGACCTGGATTACGGTTTTCCATGGTGAAAATGTATGTGTAACGTGGGTAAAACAATGCCATAAACCACCCATTTGGGAATGGTTTATACCACCTGTTTATGGTGAAATTGGGGGTGGTTTATTATTGTTTTACCTACATTATACATGATGTGTACTATGTTCATACTCCAAATTGCATGCAGTAAAATTGCCAACGAATCTAGTCTCCCAACGGGTCTTCAAGTTTTGTTCATACCCAAGTGTCCCAAGTATCCTTCCAAATCCCACCGTCACTGTGGATGAGGGGCTAATCATTCGCATAAAATGCTTGGAATATGTGTTTTTCTTCTGATGACCCATTGATTTTTTATCATGGATCCAGCTTCATACCAGCTCCAGAAATGTGCCGTGTGCCCTGTGTTTTGTCAAGACCCAAAACCTAGCCTTGCCGGGTAGACCCACCCGGACTGAGGGCAGCACATGCACTTTCAAAGATTCGGAGATGCTCTGCAGCGTCTGCCGCATATCTCCAATGTCACAGCCATTGCTGTGAGCATGCACCAACAGCACCTCGAACTGGGAGAATTTCAGGAAATCGTCCCCCGGACCAAAAAATGTAGCACAATTGCTATAGTTTCAGCTACCTCTTCGTCCGACCAGATCTACAAGCTGCCAAGGAAGTCTTCCCCCAAAATGGATAGATCCAACACTAAGCGATTAAGAGTGATTGCAGATTTCGGGAACATTCCACTTAGTCACTTGAACTTCAAAGGCAGTTGGAGTTGGCGAGTTGGCCCTAAGAGTGATGCACAACCC
The DNA here is from genome assembly GCA_947184155.2 of Cladocopium goreaui. NCBI lineage: Eukaryota > Dinophyceae > Suessiales > Symbiodiniaceae > Cladocopium > Cladocopium goreaui. The sequence continues at coordinate 161,306 of CAMXCT020000421.1, forward strand.
AGTCAACAAGAAATGCATCTTAAATATTTTGAACTAGGGCTCATGTGTTGGAGAAAATCCGATTTCATGGGTGCTTGGTTCAACTGGAAAATGCACCCTGGCAGAGTTGTGGAACCAATTGGTTTTGTCTGAAAGTACGGTACCATTAAATCTACTTCTGAATCATCATGACATAATATCAATATCTTATCCTTTGGCCATTTTTAGTGGGTTATACCAGCCGTTTTCAGACACCCAAATATAATTCATGTATGTTTTGGTCATATCTCACCATATCATACCATATCACCATTACAGACCCATTTTCTCTAGTTAAATCCACAGTTTCCCTTGGTGAAATCCACATTTCCCCGGTGAAATCTACAGTTTCCCTAGTGAAATCTGGTCAATCCATGTAAATCTCTAGTTTGTTCCCCTCTTTCGGCCCTCTTTCGGCCCTCTTTCGCCCGCTGAGCTTCAGGGCAGGAGCCCCTTGCCGCACTGCGTAGAGCATGCAGGGTACCTGGCGGTAGCGCACGGATGTTTAATGGTGAATGGTGATTTAGAGGGATTTGGTGCTACTTTGATAGGGATTTATAGGGATTTAACCAACAAGAGTTGGGATATTGATGGAACATACCTATAATATCTATATATCAATAATTAGGAAAATGCTAGGAGAATGTCTATTAGTAATCTCTTGATTCAATAGTAGAATCATTTATCAATTGTGGATGAATGGAAAATAGCCGCGATCGGATATGGATTCAATGGGATTGGCTCAATGTTGGATTCATGGAACATTTTAGGAAAATCATCTATGAATCAATGGACTACCTTCCGGTAATTTGTTACAGTTTGCGAAGTAGAAGCCATGGCCCAGTCCGTTGATTGACCTATAAAACATGGAGTCTACCTCTGTTGATTTAACAGTTGATATGGAAAATTTGTGAAAATGACCCATTTAGTTCGATGATTGATCTATTAAAAATTGCGATTTTCCATAGCGATGTTAGCTTAGCAGAAGGTACGTGGTTTCAAATTGGCCCCTAAAGCTGATAGGGGCCGGCGAACTAGTTTCCAATTTTTTTCCAATTTATTTCCAATTTTAGGATGTAACTGATTCGAAGCCCTGTGATATCGTTGGATACTGTCTACCATCCATCATGACTGGAGAATGGATCATGCTCAATGGCTCAATGGATAATTGTTTGAATGGATAATGGATAATGGATACCAGTTGATACCCTCTGGTAAACTAACATAGCTATCGAAAATGGCCATAGAAATAGTGGATTTTCCCATTAAAAATGGTGATTTTCCATAGTTATGTTAGTTTACCAGAGGGTAATGACTCTGTGCAATAAATGTCAACCCCAGATAATTATCCACCACTGGGCCGTGAAAAAAACGGGGTTTGGTGCCATTTCAGAAACGCACTTTTTTGGGGTACCCCCCCAATCCCAAAAATCACCCAGGGTGTGTTCATCCGGGATTGACATTGTGGAAGATATTAATTGAAGATTACAATATTGTATTACAGACAAATAATATAGTGATAACAGTCATAGTAATGCCCAAATCAGAAATGGGTCCGGAATTGTCTGGTTTTTGGAGGGAGTTGTCTGTTCTTTCCGTCTTCCTTGCTATTTGCTGCATTTTGGAGCTGGAAATAAGCCCATTTTGGATACTAGCTTGCTAGCCATCATTTACATGAGCTCCTTGTGAGTTCGCTATCATGCCCCAGAAATTGAAATTGAAGAGTCCATCGTTGAAAAAAAAGCAGCAGCCTCTCCAAAAACTTGATGCCACGCCAACGGAAGGGTTTTTGATTGGGCTTTGGCAAACATCCAAGAGGGTTCCTGACAGCAGCTTGGTCTGTTCATTCTAAAGCTGGATCCAAAAATCCTGAGTTCCAAATTCCAAATCAGTGTTCCCGAAAAATATCAGATATTCCTCAACATGGATCCAGAAAGACTGTTACCAATTTCGGCACCACCATTTTTCGCCATGTCCAACGAGGGCGCACCCCTGGATGCGTTGATGATTTATTTCTCGAGGGCACAAAGAAGAGCTCCGGGTGAGACTGCAGCGATACCCAGATACCCCACTCTTTCATCAACACCGGGGAGGTGGAAAAAAGTGGCAGCTGAAAAAAATTGAACACACCATATAGGTGCTGCGAAGATAGGCACTTGCTTGAAACCATTCAGCTTACATTTGGGAGTGTTCTCAATAAACAGGGTCGGATGATAACAACGATCCCGACCTGAATCACATTCTATTCAAGATGACTGTTACATGATCAGTTGATGGAACTTGGAACTATCAAACATATGTATGGCAATCCCAGTCATTGGTTGTACTCGAGTCGAAGTGTTTCAAATGTTTTTCCTCTGGACATTCGGTAGAGATGTTGTTCCATGTTATTCCAACCATGTTTTCCGCGTGTACAGCAGCGAGATTCCAACATTCGAGACGTCATCAATGGTACCTATTAGCGCTGTTTTTTAGACTGGCTGATCATCCCATGAAAACGGTCAAAAACTCCTCGTGCTACCTGAAGGCCTTTGTTTTTTCTTGCCCCAACCCACCGGTTCCCACCGGAGCAAATGTTGCAGACCTGGTTCCCCTAAATGTTGCAGACTCACTCCCTGACCCTGGTTGCTAGGATCTCTGACACAGCGGGCAGAGAAAAAACGCGGCACAATTACAAACCGTCCTTCAGGTTGTGAACAAATGAAGCGGACATGGCTTATCTATATGGGGGTTCCTGAAATAGCGGTACCCGATGCAAATCATCCATTTTAATGGTATTCTCCATTATAAACCATCCGTTTGGCGGTACCACCATTTATGGAAACCCCCATATTCGGTACATGGAAGTATATGCTGCTGTTTTCAGACATCAGACCGTGGAAAGTGAAAACATCAGGCACCGTCAGGGAGTAGGAGGATGGCGGTGAAGGAAAAGTGATCCTTGGTTGGCCCGGGAAAGTGTCAGCCATAATTTTAGAGGGAGATGAAGCATTTTAACTATTTTACCATTTTAACTATGTAACAAAAACCCATATGTTAAACTATGGTCTATTCGTATAATATATATATATTCTAAATATGGTGAACTATTGTTATTAATTAAATCTAGTTTTCAATATGTTTACTATTACCATGATTATAATTAACAATAGTTTAACATAATGAGTGTCCATCTATATGCTATCAAGAATTACTTTTAGTAACCAAGAATACCCACAGCACGTGCGCTACGCCCCACGGGTACTTCACTATATACAACGTTCATATGGTTTTTGCAGGGTTTCTTTAGGGTTTCTTTACGGTTCATTTAGGGTTTCTTCATCGTTAATTCAGGGTTTTTCCTAGGGTTTTTGTAGGTTTTCTTTAGGGCTTTATGTAAAGAGTGTTGAAAACAGCGAAAGGACTTCAGCCGAATCCCCGCAGATGTCAACAATCACGTCCCTCACGAAGCCTCATGAGGGACATGAAGTTTAACCATCTCACAGTGGAAGGCCACAGAGTACTGTAATGGTCACCAAAAATGAGGTTCCCGACAATCATTGGATTGGTTTAAGGGAAAATCTACAGGAAACCATGGTTTTTACCATCAAATATAGGGTTTTCCTGTAAATTTTCCCATCATCCAATTCTATGAGACAATCATCCCAAAAGAGTTTGGGGCATAGCACAAGTGCTGGCCGCAATAATAGATCTGAGAAAAATCCAATCCTAAAATAGCGATTAAAAAATTACTCGTCGGCATTTTTTAGTGATTACTGGACTGTACTATTCTTATCGACATGTTATGATCGTCACAAAGTGACCCCCACCACGGCATCGCGGAGGCTACGTGCGTGTTGTTTTCTTAATGAACTGTCCATTTTTCTACTGCAGGATTTTCATATTGTGTATGTAAGTGTAGTATGTATATAAAATATTATAAAATAACAACAAATAAGATAAGATCAATATGATATTTATGACATCCTTAATGTACCCTCTGGTTAACTAACATAACTATGGAAAATCACCATTTTTAATGGGAAAACTCACTATAAATTGCCATTTTCAATAGCTATGTTAAGATGTCGATCACCATCAACGATCTCCGTTTCTCGCGCGCGTTTCACGTCAAGGCACTTGTCTACGATCCATTGGAGGCCCAACGTCATCGCCGTGGCCTGGAAACTGATTTCATGGGAACGACAGTTAGTTATAGTTGTTGGGGGAAAAAAAAAATATGTTTTGAATGAACTACCAATGAATGGATATGGGGGAAAAAAAAAAAAACGGGATAGCAACGGACCCGTCCCCCACAAAGTTTGTCATAGCTAGTCATCATCCATATCTGTTCATGGCCGGATATCTGGCTAAATTTTGGTGCTAACTCAAGGGGACACTCAAGCGACAATGTTTGAATATTGCGAAAAAAACAAATTACAGTCTTGAAGGTGCTCTGCATTGGTGCGGTGCTTGTATGAGAGTTCTTCTGGGATGCTCATAGGAAGTTCTTCTGTGACGATCCTGTATATAGAAGGTCCTTCTTTGACAATCTTTTCAAATTCTATTCGATGTCCTGGTATGAGATTCCGGTAGGAAGTCCTGATGAGTAGACATAGCGTTGCTTCTTGTGCCAAAACAAGTTCCTGCTGCAGTTACGATCATGTCACATAATGTCTAAGCTGATTGCTGTTCCATAGCTACTGTTGCTTGTATCTGGTACATTGACTTCCTACCCCCCGCTGGTCTCACTTGCTCCAAGGTGGTGCCCAACCAGTGGCAGGGATCCTTCTGCTTTTCAGGAGTCAAACAAATATATCGTGAGGCTGAAATGGTGTGCTAAAAACGAAAAAAAAAATCACACACTTTTGAGAACAAGAAAACTCTGGGTGGTTAGATTCGTTTCACATCTGTCTCAACATTGGACACCCCTGGCATCCCCTGGCCCTTTTCCTGGGACCGCAGGGCCCAAGCGCCCGCGGATGTGGACAGCTGAGTGGGATCCTAGAAAGTGATTGGTCAATTGCCCTGGCATGACGACCTTCCCAGTTTATATAGAAACTAAGGAGCTGTGGCAGCAGGTTATACAGTAGGTACTCTGGCACGATTCTTTGGCTGTGGGAGTGTTGCGCTAGGGTCGTCACAGATATGAAAGTTCATAATAAGGATACTCAAAAAATGCCATGTATGTCTGGTGATTTCTTTAGATGGTGCAATTTGCCTTGAATGAATATTGCAAAATTTGCTGTGCTACAATTTGCTGTTCCTGTGATGAAACTGTGTAGAACCAGAAGGTCTGGACCGACGCGGAGCTTGGCAAGAAAAAACAACTGGTCCGTGCCATGAAGCCATCAAAAAAAAATCTCGGTGACGTTCATGCAAGCAGTGAACGTCACACCTATGTCATTCCAGTTTTTCATACCTGGTTGGTGGTGCAATAACCATCTTGAAAAATGATGGAGTTCGTCAATGGGAAGGATGACATCCCTTTTTTATGATGGAAAATAAAAAAATGTTCCAAACCACCAATCAGCTATTGTTCTTTTTGGATGATGAGTCATAGGGGTACCCCCATGACTCAGGAAACCTCCATTGACAGAGATGTCATTTTCGGTTGCCATGTTTTTTTGGATGATTCCTGGATGAAACTGATCATCGCCAACTCCTCCAGGGTATGTCACATGGTAACAATGGAACAAGGACCGTTTGGGATCTTGCAAATCTGCAACCGAGAGGTGTATATGCATAGATAGATAGATAGATAGATAGATGGAATGGATTGGATAGGATAGGATAGGATAGGAATGGATTGGATTGGATAGGATAGGATAGGATAGGACTGGATTGGATTGGATTGGATTCGATTAGATTTAGATTAAGATTAAGATTAAGATTAGATTAAGATTGGATTAGATTAAGAATAGATTAAGATTAGATTAGATTAAGATTAGATTAAGATTAGATTAAGATTAGATTAAGATCAGATTAAGATTAGATTAAGATTAGATTAAGATTAGATTAAGATTAGATTAAGATTAGATTAAGATCAGATTAAGATTAGATTAAGATTAGATTAAGATTAGATTAAGATTGGATTAGATTAGATTAGATAGATTAGACAGATTAGATAGATTAGCTAGATTAGCTAGATTAGCTAGATTCGCTAGATTGGCTAGATTAGCTAGATTAGCTAGATTAGCTAGGTTAGCTAGATTAGCTAGATTAGCTAGATTAGCTAGATTAGCTAGATTAGCTAGATTAGATAGATTAGGTAGATTAGATAGATTAGATAGATTAGACAGATTAGATAGATTAGATAGATTAGATAGATTAGATAGATTAGATAGATTAGATCGATTAGATAGATAAGATAGATAAGATAGATAAGATAGATTCGATAGATAGATAGAGATAGATTCGATAGATTAGATAGATTAGATAGATTAGATAGATGCGATAGATTCGATAGATTCGATAGATTCGATAGATCCGATAGATTCGATAGATTCGATAGATTGGATAGATTGGATAGACTCGATAGATTCGATAGATTCGATAGATTCGATAGATTGGATAGATTAGATAGATTAGCTAGATTAGCTAGATTAGCTAGATTAGCTAGATTAGCTAGATTAGCTCGATTAGCTAGATTAGCTAGACTAGCTAGACTAGCTAGATTAGCTAGATTAGCTAGATTAGCTAGATTAGCTAGATTAGCTAGATTAGCTAGATTAGCTAGATTAGCTAGATTAGATAGATTAGATAGATTAGATAGATTAGATAGGTTGGATAGATTAGATAGGTTAGATAGGTTAGATAGGTTGGATAGGTTAGATGGCTTAGATGGCTTAGATAGCTTTGATAGCTTTGACTAGCTTGACTAGATAGACTAGATAGACTAGATAGATAAGATAGACTAGATAAACTAGATAGACTAGATAGATAAGATAGATAAGGTAGATAAGATAGATAAGATAGATAGGATAGATAAGATAGATAAGATAGATAAGATAGATAAGAGAGTTAAGAGAGATAAGATAGGTAGGATGGATAGGATGGATAGGATGGATAGGATGGATAGGATAGATAGGATAGATAGGATAGAAAGCTAGAAAGATAGAAAGATGGATAGATAGATAGATAGTTTGATAGATAGATAGATATATTATACCTTCTGGTCATCAAACACGGCAACGGAAAATTGCTCATATATATGTATAGATTATTATCCAATTATCCCAGCTATAACCATCTATTTATAGGAGATATCCCAGCCATGTTTGAGTGGAGGGTAAATTGCACATATGTTCAGCTGCAGCCAGCGACAGACTCACCTTGTGTTGCTGGATTTTCAAGCTATCATGTTATTTCAAACTCTTTTCACTTGGTCTCAATCTTTCAGTCATTTTTGTCAGGGTCATCAATTGATAGGATAGATAGATAGATAAGATAGATGATTAATGATGGTTAATGATGGTTAATGATGGTTAAAATGGTCATCAAAAAAAGGGCTTGAAGATCCATGTCGCCCATTATAGCAACCTCTAGATATCTCTAGATGCTCCGGTGATGTCTTTTGCTCGCACAGTCTGCGCGTGCGGAGGAGCACCAGGAAGTTTCCTCCACCGGGTTTCAACGGCTTCACGGGTCACCAGCCGGGGATGTTGCGTCTCACGCATGATGGCTTCCGACAATGGTTCCGGTTTTGAGGACTACTACGGTCTCAAAATTGGTCTAGGTCCGCCATTTCCAATAGATACTAAATTGCCAAATTACCCTAAACCCCAACAAAAATTGGGGTGCTAACTGATGGACTCATTAAATCCCATCTTGATGCCCATCAAAGCCATGGATTTTTATTCGCTCATGAATTGGCTCATGAAGTCCCCATTGGGACAGTTTATTCCACCATCATATTCCCGATTTATTGTTCAAACAAAGCCATTCTTGGGAGTAAAAACTTAAAAACCATTGACGATGGGTGGGTGAACCCTTTTGTTTATGGCTGGGCCCACCAAATCCCAACAGATTCACCCGTTACGGGTTAGGGACCTTGACCTAATCTGGGATGTGAACGCCCAGCTTCGTCCGGTCGGCGTCTTTTGCGTGTGGATTTTGGGTGGATTTTTGTGGCGCCATCTATGAATGGCTTAGAACATCTTAGAACATCTAAGCCATCTATGCTTAGAACTCTATGTTGATCTTTTCACCTACGGCTTTCCCAGTTGATTCTCCGACTTTCCCATGATATCCCAATCCCCCACCATGAATGATATGAATTATACCCCATCGCCGGTGAAATGGAGCCCCATTCGTAGCCATTAATTTGAAATGCTTGGCGATCAAATAGTAAGTTTGTCATATCCCATTCATTACCATGTGGGATTCACCCAATGGCATAAATCGCTACCATTTGGGAATGCTTTATACACCCCGTAAAAATGGTGATAACTTGGGGATGGTGCAAATGGCATTGGGTTAAGCACATTATACCCATTACATGTCCGATGGTTGTTGGTCTTTTCACATCATGGAACTGCCCGTCCTCAGTGGAGCTGCAGCATGGTCTGGCCCTGGTTGAAACATGGTCTGGCCCATGGTCTGGCCCAATGTGATGCCCTTTGTAGACCCGTCCAACTGTAGATATATGTGTCATAGACCCGAGATGGCTAGTTATAAATTATAAAACAATTTAGCTAGGGATTGAGGGCATCACTTTGTAGGTAACCTACAGATTTCCTTTTTCCCACAAGAGAACTAAGATCCAAGCAAAAAAAAATATGGTTCTCTTACAAAATGCAAGTTTGGCGGATTACACTCAGGAGGCCTTCAAACAGCAACTCCCAACGTAACTCCCACTGCCTATCCCTAACAGTTCGAAAGGATCTCAACCTCTCGTGGCTTCAACACGCTACCCCAAGATTGATGTCCTGCTGGTAGTTATTGTCACGTTCCCCAATCTCAAACACCCCCCCAGAAACCAGTGTTTAATAGGGGATGAAATCACATATCCGAACCCAATTAATGGGCGTCTTGGATATGAACGGCGGATGGGTATAATGTATATGCACAATATACATATATATATACATATATATATGTTAAATAATTTATATAATATACAATACTATATATATACCCTATACTATATATATATACCCTATACTATATATATACCCTATACTATATATATAGTTCATGATTGTTCTCGGAAAGATTTCACCCCCCCCTTTGCTCCTCAGCTTTTTGTTTCGCGCGTTTCTCCAGATCTTTGATCTCCTCGGCCTGGAAATAGGGGGACTAGGAACCAAAATCTGGAGATTTTGGGATAGCCAAACGGCTAAAAAAAAAAACTAGGTGGTAAGGAAATAGCTTCATTTATGAGGAGTGAAGTACTAAGACGACCCAAGATTCACCCAGAAATTGTCGAGCAACGGGAAGAACAGAGAAAAAACGAATCGGATTGAAGCAACAAAAGTCAAGAATAAATGGTCTAAGCCAAACAAAGATCATGAACAAATTGGATTTAAGCCAATAAAGGAACCAAAAATTCACGCAAAGTGCTTCTTGTCAAGATCAACCCAAACAGACGTTTAACCCCAGAAGGAAAAAAAACAATAAGAATAATAACCTCCGATTTTAGCCATAGAACTCATGTAATTTATTTTTTTACCATCTGGTTATTTACATAGCCATGGAAAATCACCATGCTATTAATAGGTAAACCATCTATTTCTATGGGCCATCTATACCATGGCTATGTTGAGAAACCAGAGGGTATATGTATTCAGGCATCCTTTCTGCTACAACTTTCTATGCCTCCATTCCCCTGCCTGAGCCAAGGCATTCTTCAGAACTTCTTCAGCTTCGGCCTTTACTAACGATGCCGGACTCCAGAGTCCGAACTTCGTGTGGCTTTTTTGGGGTCAGCTGAAGCATAACTCCAAAAAGTGATCAACTAGAAAGGGACCAGGATGTCATCTGCTAAATGTGGGAACCTGCTGAAATATCATGGCGTTGCCAACGTATCCCAGGAAATGTCCTCAGTAAAGCATAATATATCCCGTGAAATATGCTCAGAAAAGAGTAAAATTGTCCTATTAAAATTACTTTAAAACAACTATGTTATATACTTTGTGTGTTAAAACTACCATGTTTTAAGACTCCCTTGAAAGCTTGTATAATGTGAACCCCCTTCCTTAAAACATCCGCTACTGTTGTGAATGGTGAATCAGCCCTTCACAAAGATCGGTCTCAGAACCCCCCATCCCATGTCGTGCGGACGGTGAACAAATATACCTGACCTATGAATACGGGGTCATCATAATCACCAAACCAGGTATAATCAGGTTCAACAACCAATCAACAATCGGGATAAATTGCAATCATTCACCTGGAATAAGGTCGTTTGGGGATAGGTATCCCGGTATCCCACGTCGCGACGTTAGGTCCCTGTAAATTATCCAGATAGACAGATAGATCATAAAGTTTATCTCCCCATTGCATGTATCCCCATAATTGTTGGTTATTATGTTCTCCATACGGGGATCAAGGGGCAATACTATTAGCTTCTTTGTATTGTGGATATTAAACAATCATTGTGCATATATCGTATAAACAAAAAAATATACAAACATGTTTTAACTCTAAGATATATTAAGATATATACAAACCCATATACTACCACATATTCGCATTGATATCAACATATCAACGACATCGAATCACCCGAGACCCCACCTCAGTGAGGTTCGCCAAACTCAGGGTCTTCTCCGCATCGTCTTTGGCCTGGCCACCCAGGCTATGGATATATTTGACATTCATACAATGTGAGGCCCCCCAGTTATAAGTTGGTTTATAAGCCTCAGTAACTATAGTTATAGGTACCATAAACCATAGTTATTGGAGTTATAAACCAACTTAGCTATCTTGGGGGCCTCACATTGTATCTATATATTTACTATAAGTACTGTACATAAAATGATGGTGGTTTCCACAAATGTGGGATCCCAAATTTCTGCTTGGTCAAACAAACAATGGGAAAATGAAAAATCTATGATATAATGTGGTTGAAACATCCCCCAGTGGTAAAAATATGGTACGGTATATGATATGTTATAATGTATAATACGGTATAATATGGTATATGAGATATAATGTGGTTGAAACAATAGTAAACCATCCTCAAGTTTACCATCAAATTTTAAATTGGTGGTATAAGCCATCAAAATTGGGGTTGGTTTACTATTGTTTTATCCCCAATTTATGGCTGGTCAATTTTTTTCGGAAAATCCGCGATTGTTTGATGAAATACAGTGGTGCCATTTTAGGAAACCTTCAAATTTAGGTGTGTATATGTATGTACATTAATATAAATATACTGATATGAAAAAGTCATGTCATGTCATCTTTTTTGCTTAAGGTGTGTTTCAGAAAATTCCATTGATTCATTGAAAGGGAATTGACTTGTCTATGTTGACTGTATGGATTTATTGATGCGTTGAATTGTTGGTGTACTAACGTATCTATCGATCTGTATATATACATACATATATGTACATAAGCAAATGTGTCCTCTAAGAAAGGATGTACAAGTCAAAGTACCATGAAGATTGTAAAAATAGTAGGTCTTGACTTGTCTATCTTTTGCTGATCCCTCCTTGCGAATACGTCTAGTATTTACAGAGTGTCAAATACAGATATCATGTCTATGTTTGTTGTTGTTGTGTGTTAATTTGATTCATCTGTACCATTCATCATCCCCAATCTAATCACATGTTATTCGTGCTTTCACCCCTCCACTTTCGAAGAGATGTGTTAGTTTGTCTGAAAAGTTTGTGTACCCCAAATCCACTAGTTAATGAGCCGTTTCCCTACTCAAAGGGGCATGCTTTGAAGGTTGCTACTACTTACTGGTGCTTAGTAAGGAATAGGGGAATGATCTATAATAACTATTAACCATCATCCCAATCCCCCATTCCCTAAGTTTAGCACCAAATTGCTACTAGCTACACCGAAAAAACAACCACAATGTCCAGCCTCTTTCATCGCATCCAGAGCAGACTTTGCTTCGACTTTGGCCTCTTTCGCCTGCGAGGAGCAATCACAGCGCTCAAAACCTCGCGGCTGTAATTCAAATCAAAATAGTTCGGATTTATCGATGTTCATCCCACTAAAATTGGTACTTTTAGGTGTTGATCCATAGTAATGTGGATGTCCATTGGGTTTTTCTATCTTTTGGAGACCAAATATTGATATGAATGCACAGTTGAAAATCCGTAAGACCCAGCACAACATTGCTGTGAAAAGCACGGTGCCGAGGTGTGAACCCATGCCAATTTTTTGGCAAATTTATATAGGGATGTGACATTGTATAGAAAAGTTTGGTTCAACAAATGAAGGTCAAAATGATGTAAATTATATGAAAAAGTGATGAGATAGCCATAAATAGCCCAACGTCATACCTCACGACTGGTAACGATGACCCTTAAAGACCAAAAAAAATCCTCGCAACCAAAAGGGATACCAAGGGTAGTTGCAGTAGTTTTTGAATACAATGCACCTCAGTTACAGGTTGGTTTGTAAACCCCATTCACTGGTTCGAGAGATCTACCATAAACCCGGAAGTTTGTTAGCAACTTACTCAACTAAATCAAGTTGGCTAAGGATTCGGGGCAGCTCCCCATCGTTTGATGGTAAATCCCGACAAACTGAAACCACCACTTCGTGGTTCATACCTTCATACCACCCTTAGGTGTCATCACAAATGGCTGGGAACTGCCCTCTAAATGCAGGTGATTCTATGTGTGTGTATGTATATTTATATTATATAAGGGGAAATCATCTATCAATGGAGATTTTCCATTGCCATGTCTGATTACAGGAGGGGTAGTATCACTTACCCTCGCACTGCCTCGCACATTCAAAATCCTGGACACCCTGCAAAAAATATAGATGTTCTCTGTTTTGTTTCACTTGGTTCGTATAACATATCCCCATCAAAATTAAAAAACAGAACTAACCTTTTTTCAACCAGTCAGTTTACTCAAGTCTAATCCCACGATCTTGTTGTTTGATTACACTCAATCCCCCCAGAGTTCGTTACATAAACATGTTTCCCATCATTGCCCACTTGTGGAGTTCCCCCTCTTTAGTTGGTTTAAATCTCTACTTATCATATCTTATCATTGATGGTTGATACATCCAGTGAATTATCCCAATGACAAATCCCGACTCTGGGCCAATGACTATAGTTTGTAAACCTGAAATAAGCCTTTTGTGGGGATGATTCCACCTGATAACCACCATTTTTTGGTGAGCTCGGCCAGTGAAATCGCTAAAAGTTACCCAAGGTGCATCTATATCATTATTGGTTAAGTTATATCCTCATTATATCCCAATCGTATCCCCATCATATCGCCATAGTCCCATCATGGGGGGTTGTTTTAACATTTCGTGTGAGTATACCCCCATTTTCAGACACACCCATTTTCGAGCGCAGTCAAAAAGTGGAGTATGTACCGATACTTTTTCAGAATGGTGAATCAATGCGTTCTCATCGAGATTTAGATTAATCCGTTATATGTGGATTTGGTATTACAGGATGGCCCCCCCAAGTTATAAGTGGGTTTATAAACCATTATAACCCCTATTAACTATAGTTATATCTACCATAAAGCCACTTATAAGGCAACTGAACGCTATCTTGGGGGCCCCATCTTGTATAGCATAGATGAAAATAACTTGACCACGGCATAAATATTATGGAGGATCATCGCACTTCGTTACTTAGTTACTGGTCAAGAAGTCATCTGGGTTATCCCATTTACAAATGGGGCAACTAGCCCGACAAACACGTGGTGTTATGCCAATATATCCTAATTCCCCCACAAATGGTGGGCTTCATATTTTTAACTAAATCCACCATTTGTGGACATTGAATTGCAATGGTTGGTGATCGTACTAAGTTTGTCATATCCCATTATGGCTGGTTAAATCCCATAATTCCACATGACGGTTTATAATATACATATGTATATATATATATATATGGTTGGTGGTTTGGACCCTTCTGAAAAATATTAGTCAGTTGGGATGATTATTCCCAATATATATATATGGAAAAATATATAATGTTCCAAACCACCAATCAGTATATATACCCACTATATTACAGCAAATGACTTGTATCCCCATGAGATCGCCATATTTTTGTGAAAGTGAAATTCCATGGATTTTCATCAGAAAACCATCGCAATGGTTGGAGCCAGCTTTTCCGGTTCCCGCTGTCCTCCTCCAGATCCAGATCCACCCTTTTGTGCAACTCCTCCGCAGCAGCCTCTGGGGATCGGGATCATGGCTCCCATCCCAACCTTTGGGGGTCAGTATACAATACGAATACAACAAAGGAGAGATGCATGAATAACATCATGAATATGTCTATAAATATATATATATATTATATGTATACATACGTAAATGCGTATGCAGAGATAAGTAGGTATGTATATATTGAGAGAGAGGTGTGTGTATATATATATATAATACGTATATATATATATATGGATTAGATCAGATTGGGTTAGATTACATTGGATTGGAGTAGATTAGATTAGACTAGATTAGATTAGATAGGATAGATAGGTAGATCGGTAATAGATGGATAAGTAGATAGGTCCATAGCTAGATAGGTAAATAGGTAGATAGATCTGTGGGATATGTGAGATGTGTGAGATATATGAGATACGTGAAATATGTGAGATTGCATAAACATCAGCGAACCAGTTACAAAGGCTGATATGAGTTTTATTTTTTCACGATCCAACTAGATATAAATGGAATTGAAACTACTCGTGTTCCAATTGGCACTTCAGAGTAGCTGGGTCACACATACTTGATGGCGAAACTAGACTGTAGAGGCGGCTTGAAATATGCTGGATGTTCTACGATGTTCGGTTGTCGGCAAAGAAAACTCCAAGTATGTGTTGTTTTCATTTTTTGACTAGTGACAAAAAATGGGGATATCTCAAAAGGATGAGTCCAGGGTTCCTGTCTCTCCATCGCATCTCAATTTGCGGCTATATCCATACCATCCTCAGTTTGGTAACTACCTGGTTTTCACATGGGTGCCAAAAAAAACGGACATCGCCGAGTTTTTCAAATGGGGACTTGGGGATGATAATCCATTGACCTTGGGGATGATTCTCCCTTACAATATCCCATCATTTATGATGGTGGGGGCCCGTGAGTTCCTCCCATCTTTCTTCCAGCGGTCACATCCCCGTGGTGCGCACCCTTCAGCACAATGGGACCCTCGTAATCCAGTTATACTTAATGGCTGTCTGGGGAGATTGGGGAGAAGGAATATTCATCATTGTCCCATGTGTTGGTAAATATATAGGCATGTTATTTCACCACATGATTTTGCATCTGTTGGTTCTCACCGACCTTATGTTCAGAAAACATCTCCCAACTATTTTCACCCTTCATCATCTGCTGCATGTTGAAACATTTGCAAGATGCGAAAAACTTGAGAAAAGTTGGAGATACTTTACAATAACAGAAACAAACAGAACCTGTCCCGTGTATTCGTAAATATATAGACATGTTATGACATGTTATTTCACCATATGATTTTCCAGTTCCTGTTTTTGAATAATGAGAAGGTCATCCTCCCATCGCGGTAAGCCACGCCTGGGGCATCTGTGTTAAGCCACGCCTGGCCAACTCGGCATTGGATTTTCCTGGGGTATTTTTTACGCCAGTCCAACATTATCTACTAAGTAATTGCCAGATATGATAATGGGATTAATAACTGGTTGAGATATTTAAGTTACCTGAATGTCATTTAATGAAAATGTGGGTGTATTTATCTAGAATTCGTTGGTCATGGGCCCCAAAAATGACAGGTTAAATGGGGAAAAAGGATGTTGTGGTACCTTAGTTTCAGATCCAAAAAATACTAACAAAAAATAAAAATATATCAAATTTTGGAACCCACTACTGGTTTTAACCCATAAGATTTGGAATGATCATGGGGTGATAACAATATTGCTGAGCAGCACAATCTAATTGGTACAGTACAGTAGTTAAACCACTGAAAAGCATCTTCGTCAACAGGGGGTCATGGCCACATGTGTTATTTTGATTTTTTCCAACCTCCAACTAGGGTAGGCCCGATGGGCCAACCCAACAGACACATAATATAGACATGGCGAAACCCAACAAATGGAGATACAACCAAATAATCAGATATAGAAAAGAACCACGTACACGGGATGGTTTAACATTCAAAGAATTACCATTGGTGGTTCCCAACGGTTTTCTTCTTGACACGTCACATACCCAAGTTGTTTTTTTTTTCCGACATGTTTATTTTTAATGGTGGTTCGGTTGCTAAGGTTTCTCAAGTTTGAAAGATGTTGGCAAACCGTAGGAACCAAATTTGTTTTCCCCCATGCATCCTTTCAAGTTGACTTCCCCATAGCACCTTGCCATCTCCAGCTAACCAACCATGCGCATCCAACGCGCCAACTGATTGAATATGTTTGATTATCTCTCACACCCAAAGTCACTGCCTATAGTCTATAATTGCTGTTTGGCCGTGTTTCAACCAACAAAAATGACGACACGACAACAATATCAACAATTTTACGCGATATTGAAAAATGCAAACCTTGGTGACTGCAGTTTCTAAACCGGTATGTACTTTCAATAGCCAAAGGGGGGATGCCCTGCGTGGACAAACAAAGTTTTGCAACACGGCCGGGAAAAGGCCTCGAAATGTTGAATAAGGAAAAAATGAAAATCATGGATTCCCTGGAGCCAATATATTTCTATTGTTGTTTTCAGCTCTGTCCCATCACTTTCGCATGCATAAGTCGTGTTTTTGTTTTGCAATTTTCTTTGTTGGAATAGAAAATCCAAAGAATCTGGCTCAAAAATTGTCAAAATTCCCCCCCATTCGCAGGCCCATTTTTCTTCGCACCCTCCGACAGTCGTCAACTGAGGCTCCGCGCAAGTAGTTTTGCGCCTTTTGCGCGGCTATGGCCAAACGCGAGGCATCTGAGGCTGCCTCCTGCAGCGGTGCAAATATGAAAATTTATGAAAATCATTTGGGTTAGTCATGGTTACTCCACTGGGGGGAAATTGGCTGGATAGAATGAATTATTGCTTTTGGCAAAGCTGGCTTGCTTCATCCCGATGAACTGGTGGATAGCCCTGGGTGATGGGGATGGGACGATGAAAAAACACCGGAAGCCATTTCCTATCTGATAAGTTCAACAGAAAATCATTCAGGTGCCCAGTCATTGACTACTTGGGGGGGCAAAGAAAAACATGTGCCAAATCAGATAAAATGGTGCTGGTTGTTTGGCTTACCACTTTCGAAATCTTTTGACACATAGTGGATTGCAAGCGATATGACGCAGTGGGGTTGGAGCAAGCTGTACATGAAAAATCAGAACAGCTTTGTGGCATCAAAGCATTGCCTTGCTTTCCCCGGTCGGTATGAGCAGGTTCTAGTGATACCTATCATGCAATGTCACCCATAGCCATGGCTACACTATACACGCGTGTGCTACTTGCGTCGCGTCTGCCGAATGGGCGCAAAGTCATCCAGGTGGTCAGTGATGCCCCCCCCCAGTAGGCTCACAAGATAGGCAAAAGTTGCTATTTTGATAGGTCCTGGTTGGCGATAGTCCAAGGTGGTTGCAATCGTTGCAGTTTGTTTCTGGATGATGCACCTATTTGTGCTTCCTAAAATCCAAAACTGGTTTTGCCGTCATGCGACACAGCCACATCATTCCCAGTTACAGATTGTAAAAATCAGTAAGCAATACCTTTCGAGTAAATTTTCAGATTGTGTCAGAATGTGCCGATGTATGTATGTATGTATGTATGTATGTATGTATGTATGTATGTATGTATGTATGTATGTATGTATGTATGTATGTATGTATGTATGTATGTATGTATGTATGTATGTATGTATGTATGTCTGTGTATGTATGTATGTATGTATGTATGTATGTATGTATGTATGTATGTATGTATGTATGTATGTATGTATGTATGTATGTATGTATGTATGTATGTATGTATGTATGTATGTATGTATGTATGTATGTATGTATGTATGTATGTGTATATATATATATATGAATAAATCTAAATGTAAGATATGTCTTCGCGGTTTGATCCAAACAAACTAGCAATATGGCCCAATCTGCATCTCCAGCCTGAACTTTCGGTACAGGCATGCTGTGAGCTAGCCTGTCTTCGTGGATAGGGTCTATTAGTTCTGCATGTCTAAGCCTATTCACTCTTGAACCGTTGCCAACATCCTGCCGGAAATGCCTTATCAAGAACATGATACAACCCCTATCAATGGTAGGGATAAAACACCGCCCTTGATTTGATTGTAAAATATGTCCATGATTGCCGCACACTTACCCAGATTGTTGAATCATGCTCCAATGTAGAAACGACGCAAGTGCCAACTTGTTGCTTCCAGACAAGATGCTTCAACCAAACCATTTTCTATTGTTTCCTCCATGTTTTTTCCTGTGTTCGATGGTCACAGCCGTCAGTCATAGGAGGTGCTGTCCCATGAAGCGACATGCGCAATTGGTGTACCGCCTCTAAACAGGTACCTCAGCGACAACCCCCTCAAATTTCCCATATCATTTGTTTTGCTGGCTTGGAATTTAACTCCAGTAGAAAAGCGATTGCGCGCTGGAATTGAAGTGCAAAGTTGATGATTGGCGATTCCCTTCTCAAGGCAACCACTGCAGACATGGTCTCAGCGTTAAAAAAATTGTATGTTCACGTCGCAGTTCTTTTTGCGCAGGTTCAAGTGTGCAAACAAAAACCACCCGTTTTCTCCCTGAAATCATTTCCCCAACTGGATGGCTTGGTAAATCATCAGGCATCTATTTCTGCACAGCTTCACAGAGTAGACTCTCACCCCAGAAAATGGGGGATGACCATCCACCAACGATGCATAATCTGCTAGATACCATATCACGCTCCATTTTTCTTGGGAATGTACATATATAATGTTTGAAAAAGAAAAATGCAAATTTGGGTATGGCCACATAGCCTATGATTTGGGGTTTATCATATGAATTTGCATCCCCACATAGAATGTCCCGCATCATCTCCCCACAAAACGACGTCGGGTGGGTGAAGGTAGAAGTGGCAGAACTACCCATATGGCATGGATCAAAATTAGATACCCTAAAACCGGATGGTTAATACATGTGAAGACTAAAATGAACAGAATCTGCGGTCTTGTGGGCCTCAAATTTTGACTCATTCCCAGATTGGCCCATCAAGTGCATCTTTCCCTGTCGGTCTTCCTTGGAATCAACCCAGGGATTCTTCCCACAATCTTGGCTGATCAAAATCTCCAGCAAACCACCTTATTTAATGAGAACCCTGACTGTTTGTGGATTAATCTACCCCACACCAGTCGGTTGTTGAATCTAGCCGTCACTGTGTCAAAACCTACCATTGATTCTGGGAAGAGAACGTAAGCGATGACGATGACAATGATGATGCTGATGATGATGCTGATAAGGATGATGATGGTGACGGTGGTGATGATGATGATTATGGTGATGATGGTGAAGATGATGATGTCGATGATGATGATGATGAGGAGGAGGAGGAGGATGAGAGCGATAATGATAACGATGACGATGGCAATGGCGATGGCGATGCTAATGATGATGCTGATGATGATGATAATGATGATGGTGATGATGTTGGTGGTGGTGATGATGCCGATGATGATGCTGATGATGATGGTGATGTTGATGATGATGATGATGATGGTGATGATGATGATGATGGTGGTGGTGATGATGCCGATGATGATGCTGTTGGTGATGAAGATGTTGATGATAATGATGATGATGATGACGATGATGATGAGGAGGAGGAGGAGGACGATGATGTTGACGATGGCGATGGCAAGGACGATGACAATGATGATGCTGATGATGTTGATGATGATGATGATGATGGTGATGGTGATGGTGATGGTGATGATGAGGAGGAGGATGAGGACGATGATAGTGATGATGGCAATGGCGATGACGATGACGATGACAATGCTGATGATGGTGATCAAGATGATGATAATAATGATGATAATGATGATAATGAGGAGGAGGAGGAGGAGGTTGAGGAGGATGAGGACGATGATGATGACGATGGCATTGGCGATGACGATGACAATGATGCTGCTGCTGCTGCTGCTGATGATGATGATGATGATGGTCTTGATGGTGATGATGATGATGATGATGACGCTGATGATGATGGTAATGTTGATGATGATGGTGATGAGGAGGAGGAGGAGGAGGACGGTAATGATGACGATGGCAATGGCGATGTCAATGACGAGGGTGACCATGATGATGATAATGATGATGATGATAATGATGATGAGGTGGAGGATGATGATGATTACGATGGCAATGGCAATGACGATGACAATGATGATGCTGATGATGATAATAATGATGATGATGATGACGAGGAGGAGGAGGAGGACGATGATGATCACGATGGCAATGGCGATGACGATGACAATGATGATGCTGACGATGATGATGATGATGGTGGTGATGATGATGGTGATGATGATGATAATGATGAGAAGGACGAGGAGGAGGAGGAGGAAGAGGAGGAGGAGGAGGACGATGATGATGACGATGGCAATGGCGATGACGATGACGATGATGATGCTGTTGATGATGCTAATGATGATGATGATGAAGATGATGATGATGATGATGATGATGATGGTGATAGTGATGTTGATGATGATGATCATGATGATGAGGAGGAGGACGATGATGATGATGATGATGATGACGATGGCAATGGCGATGACGATGACAATGATGCTGCTGCTGATGATAATGATGATGATGATGATGATGGTGATGGTGATGATGTTGATGATGATGAGGATGAGAACGATGATGATGACAATGGCAATGGCGATGGCGATGACACTGATGATGGTGATAATGATGATGATGATGATGGTGATGATGATGATGATGATAATGATGGTGATGGTGCTGGAGTAGGAGTAAGATGATGAACATGATCATGATGATGATGAGGAGGAGGATGATGATGGTGATGATGATGATGATGATAATGATGATGATGATGATGATGATGATGATGATGATGATGATGATGATGATGATTACTATTATCATTGTTTTTGAGGAAGAGGGTGATTCAATGATGAGGATGATGAAGATGATGAGGATGATGAGGATGATGACGATGATGACGATGATGCCGATGATGACGATGATGGCGATGATGACTATGATGACGATGACAATGACAATGACGATGACGGTGACGATGACGATGACGATGACGATGACAACAACAATGATACTACTAACTACTATCTGTTCTACTGGTACTACACACAGCCGTAGTACTAGTGCTAGTGCTGCTACTACTGCTATGATTGCTACTGCTTCTACGACTACTTTGGCTACCCCGACTACTATGACTACTATGACAATGACCAGTACCACCACCACCACAGCCACCACCATCACCACTACCGCTACGATCACGACGACCTACAGTGTCAGCACTACTATCAAAAATAAATATCATGATGCAATGAGAAGAATGAATAGGGATGCCAACAACAACAACAACAACAACAACAACAATCGCAACAACCATGATAACTTCCAAAATCAGAAACAAGGCCAGCACAAATGGAATGGTTTCCTTAGTCCAAAGTCTGCCTGATCGTTTTCTTCACACCTCCTCTTGCTCCAAAGCGTCATTGCGCAAGGTCTCGATGGTTGCCTGTGGGAGCCGAGCATAGCGGAGCTAGGTCAGATGCCCTCGCAGAACTAGGCAGGTCTTTTTTTACTCCATGTGTATATAAATACCCTCCGGTAAACATGGCAATGGAAAATCTCCCATGGATGATTTTCCCAGCAAACCTCCAAGGCCTCGGGGATTCTCCAGCCACGTTTGATGAACCATCAATAACCACCAATAAGGTGGATTGACCATCAAAAAGTGGGATTTAAGGAACGGAAAAAAAGGAATCATTTCGTGTAGATAGAATGGAAATCATTTCACAAAAAAGTGACATGGGAGTGTCTGAAAATGGAACGTAGCCCCCAAACGGCAGTGTCCATAGGCGTTTCCTGTTATATAGTGTATGTATATATATATAAATATACAGTATAGATAAGAAGTCGTATCCCAGTGAGAAATCATGACTGGATTCGATTCTGACATAATTCAAATTTAGCAAACCCATGACAACACTGCTACAAACATGTGATGATCAACACCAATAGGTTAAATGAACCGGAGCTTCTGGTAAAGACTATATTTCTGATTGAGCAGTGTCGTAAACCTATTTCAAATCCCCAAAGTAGTGGTTTAATCATAGGGATTCCCAGATCATGGATCATGAAAATCCCCAATATGTGTGTATACATGTGTATATATGTATATATATAGAGAGAGAGTAATTACTTCTCATGATATCCCCCATATGGTTGATTCTTTAAACTCTACATGATGGTCAAATCAATATCAAATAGCTACTCAACCAGGGCTTTTGAAATCATATTCTTGGTTCTACATCCCAGGATTTGTCCCACTTATCTATAATGTAATGGCAATCATCAACACCGCCAGGGATTAGCATCTGCTCAATAGGGGATACTCATCTCTTGACCAAGCGGAACTAGGGATGTCAAAAATCACAATGTTCAATAGTTAAATCATCGAACTAAATGGGTCCTTTTCCATTGCTATGTTCAATTGCCAGATGGTATTCAGAATCTATCCACATATATATATACATACATACATATATACATATACATATTATGGTACGTGTATGTATATATATATACACATTATGGTACGTATATGTATATATATATATTATGGTCGTGTATGTATATATAAATATTATGGTATGTATATATATATATTTATTATGATGTATGTAAGAGTCCAGCCATGTAGAACAAAGGGCTAGGAGCGTGACCATTGGAACGAGCTGATGCTTCGTTGTGAACATATCATCACATGAGCCACAGGCGCACCATGTCACGGTTCGTGGTGCTTCTGGTTACAACAAAAAAATAGCTCAGTTGCAAATCGACAAGTCCCGCTATTATGTTTATGATCATTATACATTACTATGATATATTACTATGATATTTTACTATGATATATTACTATTATGATTATTACTATTATTATTACTATTACTATTATATATTATCACTATTACTACTATTAATACTACTATTGTTACACTATTTATTACTATTACTATTATGGACCATTAATTATTATTGTTATCCTGATTGTTATGATGATGGCCGCCACATCCTAAGGATGATATCAACCGTGATTCATCACCGAAGGATTCACACCAAAAACGCTCAATGGCAGGGCCCTTTTTCTGGTGGGATTCACCCAGTGGCATAGACCTGCCTACCATTTGGGGATGGTTGGAATGAGTTACTGGAAGTCATTGGGGATAGTTAAAAATTTGGTTTACCACATTAATAGGAATGGAAGCAGCCTGAAGCCCTGACTTAGGAACCGGTTCATGACCCTAGTCTTAGTAAGCGATCCCACACTGAGATCGCCCCAAGGATGTACTTGCTAGCTGATGGACCAGTGACCAAATGCACATCCTGATAACCATTCCAGTTAGCAATTAGCAACGAGTCACTAACCATGGTAATTACCACAAGTTCTATCAATTTATATCCCAAATCATGCATGTGAGATTGGGAGGTTGCTGCAACAAGTAGGATTAACCATGCTCATCGACCACTTGTCAAGTGAGATGACTCACCCTGTTTTTCGCCCGCCATAGATGCTGTCCTTTTCCAGAAATGCTAGTCCGTTTGCATCTCCAGTCAGTAAGTGCTTCATAAGCCGTGCACCTGTAAATTTAGTATAATTATACCTTTACATATATATATACATATATACATACATATATATATATATGTGTGTGTGTAAATACATATATATGTATATATATGTATGTATATATATATACATATATCTATATGTATAGATATATATATATGTATATGTAGATGCATAGATATATATATGTATGTGTATATATATATATATATATATGTATATATATATACATAGATAGATAGATAGATAGATAGATAGATCAATAGATAGATAGATAGATAGATAGATTAGATTAGATTAGATTAGATTAGATTAGATTAGGTTAGGTTAGATTAGATTAGATTAGATAGATAGATAGATATATGTATATGCATAGAGAGATATTTATATATACATATGTATATATATTTATACGTATTTATATATATGTATATATATATGTGTGTATATTTATGTGTATATATATGTAAATATATATATATGTGCACATATGTATATATATATATATGTAAATA
Organism: Cladocopium goreaui; assembly: GCA_947184155.2. Classification (NCBI taxonomy): domain Eukaryota; class Dinophyceae; order Suessiales; family Symbiodiniaceae; genus Cladocopium; species Cladocopium goreaui. Next base: position 185,800 of record CAMXCT020000421.1, read on the forward strand.
TATATATATGTAAATATATATATGTGCACATATGTATATATATATATGTAAATACATATGTGTGTGTGTGTCATCTGCATGTATGTGATATGCAACTGGGGCTCATCCCACTATCCACTTGTCACTTGCTTACGCCCCCACGACCACTCCCTCGCCTCCCCATCGCTGATCGCTGCCAGCGAAGGACCCAAAGCCTGTGATGGCACGGGAAAAATTACAGGAAAGCCCCATATTTCATGGTAAGAACCTATGGTTTCTGGTTAGGATTTTCCTTTAACCATCTTAAACCAATCCAATTGACAGTTGGGCTTAATGGCTTTAACTACGGATATAACATAAAATAACCTCCAGAAGCTTGGCGCAGTTTGGGATATTATCCTACATGGTTGCATAGCCCACTTAGTTGGGAACTGCACCCCCAAGTGGGGCCTATATGCCAAGGTGGTTGGCAATGTGAACCTACCTGGCATATACCCCGTGTATCCCAACAAGATTGGACCTACGAAACTACCAACCACATTTTTTTTGGCCCACCACAATGTACTAGGATGTAGAAGATATACTTAGTTACTTCCACCGCGACCATGGGGTCAAGTTTTGAAGCCTTTTACCCAACAAACGCGGGACTTCTTGCCAAAAAAGGCTTCAAGCAATGAAAACAATGTGTGTTTGGCTAAAGATGTGGCAAAATTGCTCACGAATATTGGGGTATACACGAAAAATGGTCAGGTCACCCGGTCACCACGGACTCATGTCACATGTTGCAACCTCGAATGGATTTCAGTTTTCCGGACCCAGTGTCGTCATGGATAGGCTTTTTGTAAATCCTTTCTAAATGGGGGACTTTCTACATCTTTCCACCACAGCATACGGCCCGAGAATGCTCTTGTTGACCAATCCGTTTCTGTTTCCCTCTTCTAAAGTCAACCAACTTGAGCCCGTCTCTGAATGGCCGGAAGCCTCAAGCCATCTTGCCACTTCGAAGAAAAAAACGCAAAGGCCATCCCCAAGTTATCACCAAATCCCAAATGGCTTGTAACAATCATCCCCAAATGCTAGGTTTATCAAACCATTGGGTAGACAAACAGAGGATCTTGCAGGTCGATGCAGAGTCTAGAGGTGGACCAGCCACAATAGGTATCCATATATTTTTATATATGTGTATGTATGTATGTATGTATGTATGTATGTATGTATGTATGTATGTATGTATGTATGTATGTATGTATGTATGTATGTATGTATGTATGTGTGTGTGTGTATGTGTGTGTGTATGTGTGTATGTGTGTATGTATGTATGTATGTATGTATGTATGTATGTATGTATGTATGTATGCATGCATGCATGCATGGATGTATGTATGTATGTATGTATATATGTATGTATAGTAACCCCCACAAAGATCAAAAGGTCAAATCCCACTAAAATAGTGATATATATATATATTATATATATATATACACATGCAATTACATGTATACAAATGACCTCTCTATCTTGGTCACGATATTCAGTATTGGAATTTGGGGGAGGATGATATTCTACATTTACACATGGGAAGCTGCAAGAACAAACAAGTCCAACATGCCATTCTAGTAGCCAAAGAAAAAACACTCGGATCACCCATTAAATTTGTCAGAGAATGATACCCTGCATGGGGAAAAAAAAACTCTATATTTTGCAAGAAATATGTTCAATGCCATCAATTTTATGATACCAATTTTCATTGGTTGGAACGTATTGAACATGATACCACCTCACATTCGCGAGCATCGCGGGCAGCCCTTCGATAGCTTTCGCCAGGCACAGTTGAACATATAGCCAATGACACCTTGCCAAAATCTTATGCTGTAGTTGGAGAGTATTTGAATATATACATATATACATATATATATATATACATATGTAAGTATGTGTACATTAATTATGTATATATTATATATACCGTATACCTGCTTATTGTTATTTAAAAATAATCATTCAACTATTCAACCAAGGTTTGCCCAGAAGATGACCAGTGGTTTAAGATGTTTAGCCCTGTTTCCGATCGTCCCAAATGTGCTGAATGCCATTCCCAGTTGGTTGGAATAGAGGGCAGGGATCCCACATTGGATTAGTCCATAATCCTCCATCCAATGCGTTGCTGAAGCCCCAAGAACTTCGTAACTTTCACCAAGCAATCATCATTTTGAGCCGCATGTTGTTCCATTTTACCGATTCTGAATCCAGACACCCTGCAAAAGGTGTTGCTTTCTGGCTGGTTTTACCGGGTCCCTTGATTTTCTGAGTTACTCATGATTGGTATATAAACATTCTATAGAAAATACAAGTTATAAATCATTAGTCCATAAGAACTCCCATGTTTCAATCATTTGTGTATACCCTATGGTAATTTAACAGTTTGCTATCGTTTTTTTCCATATATAGTTGAAATTACCTATTGAAAGTGGTGATTTTCCATATTTTTTTAGTTCATTTCAGCACAAAATCCCCCAGTCATCTTCGATTCAATCCCCCACCTTGTTTGCCAGCTCCCAGGAGCGGTTCCTGGAAAAAACATGCGGCTGTTCCAAGCGCTAAAAATTGGATAATGTGGGTAAAACAATGCCATAGACCATATAATATACTATTGGGGCTGGGGTGTAGTTGAGATTACCCTCTGGAAATTTAACATTTCCCCCAAATCACCATAAATAGGTGGTATAGACCATTCCCAAATGGGTGGTTTATTCTTGTTTTACCCAGACTAGAGATCTATAAACACCCACAGAAATAGGGCTAAACTGGAACAAATGGTTTAGTTCAGTGGGTTACTGTAAGTCGTGTTTATGGATGTTTACTGTAGATATATCCGTGATACTTCCGTGATATATGGGTTTGTCCGACAATTGTTGGGGGAAAATGCCCCAAATGTGATGGTTGATGACCATTTTCCCAATTAAAATGGCCATATCTTGGGTATACAGTATTTTCACACAAACCCAAATCAGAGTTGCAGATGATTTCTCATCTAGAAGAAAGGTCATCAACCAACACCCACTTCAATGTGCATCCCAGCTAGTGGGTGGACAAGGATTATATTTGCCACACAGTTATTTATGGGATATTCTCCAGTTATAGATTGGTGAATAACCACTTGGCATGCAGCGCCAAGTACTGAAATAGATGTGGAAATCTGGTACTGATAGTCCTATATGGTTGTGTAGTCAATGTGTATAGCGATGTTCTGTTGTCACTGGGGTCACTACACAGTAGTTGTGGTACAAACCCACATGGATTGCTGGGAAATCCTGCCAGAGGCTGAGCCAAAGACAAGAATATGTTTCTGCAGATGTGAATGAACAAATATGAACAAGAAAATGTGATTGATCTGATTGATCTGGTACTTAAATCCCAGTTTTTCTTTATGCTGAATTCTCCAGTTCTCATAGCCCAGATCCCCATGTTCGATGGTCAAGTCCTCCATGTTTTCGAAGGAAAAGCAATGTGTCATAGTCAAGTCAACTTGTATACCATATATCATATATATATATTATAATGATAAATAAAAATAAATAATAAATAAATAATAAATACTAATGTGGACATGTATCATCATGTATCATCATTTATCATCATTTATCATCATGTATCATCATTTATCGTCATTTATCATCATTTGCCATCATTTACCATCATTTACCACTAGACTATTTAAGTAGGATGTTATCCCTCTTTTAGGATTTGATGTGCTTTTTACACATCTATTTCTGTTACCTAGGGGGATGATCCTCCATCAGTATCTCATCCCACTCAGGCCAAAACCCGAAAAACCATTGTAAATCGCCATGGATTATCTGGAATATCCCCACAAAGCATGATATCCCCAATGACATCAGCAGTTTAATTCGATTTTTCAAGGTAAATCCATGTGAATCCCCCAATAATCCCACTATATATTCTTGCGATTGTACACATATACATATATATATATATACCGTTATATCCCATCTTCAATATCTTGCCACTACTCCCACCCTTCACCTGGCCACTTTGGCCGAGCTCATGAGCACGTCACTTGTGATGTTTTGCACGGCGGCCTCAATCGTTGTGCTTTAGCAAACGAAGAAAAAGTGATGATTCTAATGGATGTGAGTGGACTGTAGTGGATCCTTATATATGTTTATGTTTTTGGCGCCAACACCAGCAAGAGGCCATGCGCGTGTGGATATTTTGGGTGTGGGGGTGGGTGGGGGGGTGGGGGTGGGGTGGGGTGGGATGTTAACGCTCATTGTGACTGCAACCACATAATACGTTCTCTTGCACTTCCACACATATGTCATGCTACGCTGCACGTTCTCTTGCACTTCCACACATACGTCGTGCCACGCTGCACGTTCTCTTGCACTTCCTTCCACACATACGTCATGCCACGCTGCTGCACGTTCTTTTGCACTTCCACACATACGTCATTGTCATGCTGTGCTGCTCCATGTTCTCTTGGACTTCCACACATACGTCATGCTACGAGCCAGAACAGCTTGCTATGCTGATGGTTGCAAAGCTTGCAAAGGGGCCTAGAGACAACAAGTGCCAGAAAAACGCCTCAAATGGCAAAACGTTGCCCACAACCGCGGTGAGTTTGTGAAGCACTTGGGCAGAAAGCCCACAAAAAAAGAGTTCTTCTTTGGCCGGAACACAGACTTTAGACAGACAGTGGGGCAAAAAAATGGAAGTACTTGTATGCTGCAGTCTGGCGCAAGAGCGTAAAAGGCAATGTCCTGAACAACTTTGTGATTGAAAGGAAAACAGGAACTTTTCGGCAAAACCCTCGACCCCTCGACGAACAAAACTCCTGTTTTGTGCTTGTAAAACACTAGATTTTCCACTTTTGAAGTGACCCTTCCAAGGGATTTGCACCAGAAATATATATATATATATATGGAATAAATGTTTACAGTTTCGGACACTTCCCTCATCGTCCTGGCACTGTGTGATGTCATCACCGACACGGCCTCCTACAGACGCTGTTACCATGTTTTTGAGTCGATATTCGTATATGTCTTATATGTGTGTTATTATACAAAGGTTTTAACAGAGACCCTTTGGAGTTTTGAGGGGGTTCAATCAAGTGAGAAAAAACATGTTGTTGATTGTTAAATGGATTTGTAGATATGTTGATGAAACTATGGGGATCTTTAATGGAGTTTCTATGTTTTTGCTGATGTTTGTGATCTGATGATCTTTTAGTTGGTGTATGGTCGGTGCCAGAATTGTAGAACGGAAGTTGGAGTACGAAGGTACGGTTATTTACTGTACCCTGTTGTTCCATAATTCTGTTTTCCTCGGAAGGTATGAAAAAAAACTTATCTTAACTTACTTACTCCTATTTTTCTCGTCGTTCTATAATTCTGGTTTGTTCTATAATTTTGTTGTCCCCCATTTTTCCCACATTTACCAGTTTCGTTCTATAATCATTTGTTCTGTTCTATAATTAATTTTGCGTAAACCGTTCTATAATTCTGGTTTCTATGTCACTTTTTTCTGGGGTCCCAGAAAGACACATAAAATGATGCAAATATATGTACACAAAATAAACACACTGTGGGGTTTTCCAAGAAGGGTATCTACGGTATATGTGTAATTATGTACTGTATACAAATATGCAATAGATATCATGGAGGTGCCAGAAATTATAGAACAGAAAAAATAATTATAGAACAGCAATTAATTATAGAACAGGATCCGAATCCGCGCGGAATCCGGATCCGGAGGAGTACGAAGGTACGGTATTTTACCGTACTTTTGTACTCCTAATTTCGTTCTATAATTTTGGCACCACCTGTAAGCGAAAACTAGGAAACCGAGACTCGATTTTAGGGTTGCTCAATTTGGTGGGATTAGTCGACACGACCTACATTGAGACAGCGGTCTGAAATTGTGGTACATGGACGCCAAGCTATATGATGATAAACTATGAAATTAGGGGCAAGCCAGCCACATCTACATGGACCCGGGGGGCTCAAAAAGGAATTTCGAGAACTTGGGTTTTGGACATCTACGTTGGACACCTACGAAACCTTTGGTTTTGCCCAGACCTGGGTCGTTCCGATGTCCTCACACAGTGGAATTATGGAACCTCCAAGGGAGTTTAATAGTAATTCAAGGAAGTTGATATTAGTTCCAGAATGGTTCCAGAATCACCCCGCCAATGCTCATGTATTTGCCTGGAAATTCCCAATGGATGAAGATAAATTGTGTGCGGAACCCCCCGAAGATTGAAGCAATTGGAGAATTCAACAATTACTGTGGATTTCTGGATGTGAAAAATCAAGACAGGCCCATAATGGACCATATGACGAAAAGTATTTCCAGGATGCTAGTTCGATGATGTGTTCTCCATTTCAAACCCCACTTTCGTTCTCTATTGTGCGGGTGAGTTAGACAATCCTCATTATATTATTCCCATGTTCTCCAATTATCCTTAGTTTCATGATTACAGCAAATCTCCATGTTTGAAGAAAACAAATTGTGTATTTTCCATGAATATCCCATATAAAATCCCGTTGAAATTCCATTGAAAACCTATGAAATCCCCATTTAAAAAAAAAACCTAGTGCTTGATGGCCCCTTGCCTGAACCTGGCGTTCCATGTTCTGCAGGACCTTCTGCTGCACGCCCTGAACGGCCTCACAGATGGGGGTACCCCTCGTTGAACCTATCAGTAATACACTTTCTATGTGACATACAGTATAACATATGTATAACATATGTATACATGATTACGTACAGAATAATACAATAAGGTCTAATCTGTCTTGATCCGATTCTAATCTATTCTATTTTCTCCTTGCTCTACCAATCTATTCTTACATATGTATTATACTGTATACACTGCACTTATTCACCCACTCATTTTAACCCCGCAAAACCGCGGAAGCCCCGAATCTTTTTCGAAGCTTCGCAGGTCGTGTCGCGGAGCTCGCGGGTTTTTTTCCCAGCCCTGCAGTGATAGACACTTTGGCCTGGCAGGTTTTGGGAAGTTCTGAAGCACTGCCCTTATTGTTTTTTCAAAAATGGGCTGTAGGGTTATAACTACTCAAAATAGGACTTAAACTCAAAGTTGGATTTGTTCCATTACAACTAGGAGTTTTAACCAGCAAAAAATTGGGATTTGTATATAACCCATGAAGAACCCGTTTTCAAAAAGGAAAAAACGGGATTTAAACCACAAAGATTGTGATTTACCCATAATTTTTGGGAAAACTCAAATGGATATCATGGGGGATACATTAGCAAAAGGGGATATCCGTCAACTATCAAGATCGCTGAATGACCTTCCCCCCAACAAAAAAAACACGTTTGTGGCAACATGACCTGCCAATGAACAAATTCCCCATGCCATTTATAGATGATTGCGTTAGATTTTTTCACTAGAAATTATATAAGGATATCCAAGCCGGCAAGGTGAAATTGCCAATCCTGAACCATGCCATTGGTTGCATACTATCTTTGTAGATCTTTGTAGATTTTGGTCGGTCACTGATCAATGATCGCTGACATGTTTGCACATAGTTGGTGAAACTATCAGTTTCATTATGTGTTTAACCCATTTCCATTGTCTCTTCCCACGTTTGCTCATCAAAATGCCCAAATTTCTTCATGGTTGCAGTTTGAAATCCCGAATTGTCGTTATTCTGATTGGTTGGTCACAATATCTCCTTCCCATCGTTGTTGAAATTCCCAGATGTGTTGTTTCTCTATACATTTTATGGTCAAGATATGTGTTTCTCTACTGGTTGTTCTGACTATACCCTCCGGTGATTTAACATTGCGGAAAATCATCCATCTATGGATGATTTACCTATTAGAATTGTGATTTGGCATAGCAGACTGCTAAATGACCAGAGGCATAATATCCCATTTCACCCCCATTATTGCTAGGTAAATCCCAATGAAATCCTATCAATTCCCTATGAAATCTCTTTAAATCCCTTTAAATCCCTATAAAAACATGTGGTTCGTGTTTTGAATCACCATTTCTCATGGTTTCAGATCTCCTCTTCCGGCGCCAGCAACGGAGGTGAACAGCACACTCCAGGGAGCATCCTGAGGGTAAAACGGCTTCAAAATGCTGCGAATCAAATGTATTATTTATAGTTGTGTGGTTATCTATCTATGCATTTACTTATTGATTTATATTTACATACACATATGAACATATGTAGATACACATTTACATATATATATATATATATATGTAATATGTATATACATACATACACATTTTGTGTATTCTATATATGTATTACATACTGTTATGAATCATACGATGGCTATACATGTCATTGGAAGTATTACTCTTACTGCTACTGTTGACAGCATTGCTACATACATATTATCTGATATTGCAATGACACGTGTATGCATTACATGTTGGCAGATGACAAGATTTCAGAAACCTGAAATAAACAACCTTTTTTTGTACAATTGTCCTTTGTCATGTACTCTGGGGCCATTTATACCCAATCTGGAGGTATCCAATGCAAAAAGAGGAGTGATTAAGGTCGAATTGGACGGTCCCAACTACGAAAATAACACAGTGGGGAGAAGATACTGGGATGATTCCTGAAGATAGCGATTCATGGTGAAAAAGACTGGCCCTGTCCGATGAGATACGATGATGTTAAATCCTTGCCGCTGAGTCTATAAGAATCATCGACGACCACGACGACCACGACGACCATGACGACCACGACCAACACCACAACCACCACAACAACAACACCAACAGCAACAGCAACAACAACAACTACTACTACAACAACTACAACAACAACAACAACAGGTTTTCGGATTATTTCGGCCGATTTTGGACAGTTTTGGCGCTAAACTTATGAGTTCAAGGCCCAGGCTCTCTTCGCAGTGCACCTTGCCCCAGAAACGGTCCATGGCTGCAGGTGTAATCCACGTCATGAAGCTGGACCTTGTGGTTGCGTGTGGCAGCCGGAAATTATTTTGGTTTGGGGGCGGACAATTCCGTAGAGATACAAGACGGTTGCCGGATGTGAACAGGTTGCAGTATATAACATAAATAGTATATGTAACATAAGTTGCTGATTGGGAAGCTACGGTGAAGTTTACACGATGACGAACCCTAAGTTCATTGGACTTTAGCTGTTTTGAAAACAACAAATATTTGATTGAATCCTATGTAGTCTCACTAGCCTCGGTTTCACGTGGCCATCATGTTGCTACACCGGTTGCCCAAAGATGTCACATTTTCCAACCAGCCATGACAACAGCCGTTTGACCAGTTGGCACCGAGAAAGTATTTGCATCATTTTGTTTTTCGATACACAAGCGAACATCCTGGCACTAAAGAGAAGAGTGCATCAGGACCAGCACCATGCAGTAACAACGCAGAAAACATAAATTCCCATGAATTCCCAAGATTTCCCAAAATATTGGAGGGTCACCAAAATGTACACACGTGTGCCTGCAACGCCAGTTCCTTGGCCATATATCAAACCAAACATGGGTAGCATGACCCTGCCGACATGGTTGATACCCACGATACCGATACCCGTAAAATGTGGCTATCCGATAGCTCAAACACGAACGGGTAACGGGAACATCGATTCAAAAAAACAACCACACAGCATTAGACTGTGAAAAAATGACGCATTAAAGAACCTGTAGGCGCTCACAAAACGGAGGGAAAATACCGCTCTGGGCCCCTTCCGAACTGGATCATTTCGAAAAGCTCCTGATAAGCCAAGTATTATTGATTGTTGTTTCCAACACCTCTTGGGGATCCATGTCCAAGCTGGATGAAAGATTGGCAACCCATGAATCTCCCTTGCAGATCTGTACAGTAATTTCCTACAGTTTTTGACACTGCACCTGGATTCACCAAGCTATCTCCCCCTCGGCTTGGGCTGCATCACCGAAGATCAGCTACCTGTTCGTGCACTGGGTTCCCCCAACGCTGCACGCCAAGCGGATCCCAAAAAACTTTCAGAGTTCGAGGACTCGCTGGAAGGCGGAGACCAGCGTTGGATCTCATCCTTGGCCAAATCTGAGCGGCATGCTGTGCTCAGTTGGTTGGACCCTTTGCTTCTGTGTTCTTGTGACAGCGCAAGATGTTTCTATCTAAACTGTTCTAAACTTGCGTAAATACAACATGTCAACATGTTTTCTGGGCGTGTCAACTTCAAAGACCTGTCGCCTACACCGGGTGCCCCATTTCAGCCTGTCCCGGCTGAAACATGCGCATCTGCCGCGGCTGTTTCGCGTGGCAAGCGCGGCACTTCCTGTCTCCAAACGCGGCGCGGCACTTCCTGCCTCTAGCCGCGGCTGTTTTGCGTGACAAGTTCCTACCTCTACGCTGGCTGGCTGCGCCTTGGCTGCTTCGGCTGTTTCGCGTGGCAGGCGCGCCACTTCTGCAGCGGCGGGCAGAAACTGACCACGACAAACTTCACATGTGGCATCACATTCCTGGTGAACCACTGGTGAACATGAAAGAAGTTCGGATTTATGATGATTTGTGCATGCTCATCCCTTCTTGACCCATCCTCGCATTACATCAAGGCTTCGAAATCTGGCACCCCGTGTCAGTGTCATCTGGCCGTAATCTGAGAACAGCGACGCCTGCCGTCTACCTCGCGCCATGCTTAACCCGAGTCACTCTCGCCCCAAAATTGATGGGGACACGTCTTCGTGTTCCAAGCGCCGGCTGCTTTCCACTGTTTCAGCCACTGAAAAGTTCATTTGTGGTTCTGAAAAGAACCCAAAAAACAAAGAGGTGGGCGCTTGCCGTAAAGTCTACTGATGGCCTTGAAACACTTATTTCAACAAATTTGTAAAATTGTGTAAACATCTAGGGATGAATCCACCTTTGGATCTGGGGGATGGCAATGATGAAAACACTCCAGAAAAATCCAGGCGGTCCCTTCATGAGGTGGGGCTAGTGACTAGGTGTGAAACTTCGAACGTAGTGCAACACCAAAACATGTTTTGGGAAAACTCCAACAACAAAAATCAACACAACCATCTTCTAAAAACATCCAAACCATGCCAAAGCCATCTTGTGGAAGGGTTTCATCCTTAGATTTTAGAAGCTCGGACTCCACAAGGCCATGTTCCAGTGGGGCAAATCTCCCGATCTTCCCGTTTTTTCGGAAATGCCAACCAAGGGAACCAACTACGGACATGTCAAATGATCCCAAAAAATTGTGCACCCTGGTGACATGCGCAGGCAATCGCATAATTTTCTGGTGGCCACCCGCACGTCGGAAATTTCCATGTGACGCGAACCCTTTATTTGGGTATTATATAAATTTGTGCATCTGGGCACTGAGGTCAGCCAATCCCAGAGAAAAAGCACCATGGGTTTGTCTGAACATAGTCCAAACATCCAAACATGTCCACACCCATGCATCATTGTGTTCCCCAATAATGTCTGGCAACTTCCGTACCGTATCCCTCAACCCATATCTTGCACCACAAAGTTCGATGGGCTGTTGCCCAGGGCGCCAGGATCACTTGAACGTTTCACTTTGGATCACTTGAAGCTTTTGGATCACTTAGAGCATTGTAGGGTCACCTGCATTAAATTGCGGATCACTTGACCATTAGACACTTAGACACCCTGGCTCTACTCGCTCTACCGGCTACACGGGCTCTACGGGCTCTACGGGCCTTACAGGCCTTCCGGGCCTTACGGTTGCAGAATGATGGAAAGAATATTGGGTGCACTAGTACTTAACAATACTAAGTATCCGACTCTTTAGCTATAATTATAAATAAGTATTTTACATTTAAATTTACATGCGTTACATGCACTACATACATTACATACTTACATACATTACATGCATTACATGCATTACGTACTTACATACATACATACAGACAGACAAACATACATACAAACATAAATAAATAAATACATACATACATTGATACATTAATTACATAATTACATAATTACATACATACATACATACATACGTACGTACGTACGTACGTACATACGTACATACGTACATACGTACCTACGTACCTACGTACATACGTACCTACGTACATACGTACATACGTACATACGTACATACGTACATACGTACATACGTACATACGTACATACGTACATACGTACATACATACATACGTACATACATACATACGTACATACGTACATACGCACATACGTACATACGTACATACGTACATACATTGAGACATTAATTACATACGTACATGCATGCATACCTACCTACCTACCTACCTACCTACCTACATACATACATACATACCACTGCATTACATTACCTTACATTCGATTAGATTACATTACATACATGCACATATATATATATTTATTTATTTATATATATACCGAAATTCGTCTCAATTGCTGGGTTCAGCAAAACTTCCTGTTTGTTGTCGCTAAGCTCTTGACTTTCACACATTATTTCCTGCTACGTTCTTGCTGCTACGATCTTGGCTTTCGAGCATTACTTCTCTTGACTTTCCAACATAGCTCCCTATACTGTGTTTGTTGCTGCTCCGCTCTTGACTTTCAAATACGCCTTCCTACTACATTTTGCTGCTATACTCTTGGCTTTCCAACACAATTACCTGTTTTTTGTTGCTGCGCTCTCGACTTTCAAACTCCTACTATGGTCTTGCTGCTACGCTCTGGGGTTTCCAACGAAACTTCCGACTACGTTTCTGCTGCGAGGCTCTTGTCTTTCCACCACAAACTCGCCCTGTTATGTTTGTTGCTGCAATGCTCCCGACTTTCTCGCATTACTTCCTGTTGGTTGTTGCTACGCTTTTGACTTTCAATCAATACTTCCTACTACGTTTTTGCTGCTACACTCTTGGCTTTCCAACATAACTTCCCCTTTGTTGTTGCTTCGGTCTTGGCTCTCAAATATTACTTCCTAGTATGTTCCTGCTGCTACGCTTTGGGGTTTCCAACGTAACTTCCAACTACGTTCTTGCTGCTACGCTCTTGGCCTTCCAACATAACTTCCGACTATGTTTTGCTGCTACGCTCTTGGCTTTCCACCACGCACCTGTCCTACTAATTACGTATCTGTATGTTGTCGCTACGCTCTCGGTTTTCCAACATAACTTCCCGTTTGTTGTTGCTACGCCCTTGGCTTGCAAATATTACTTCGTACTACGCTCCGGCTGCTACACTCTGGGGTTTCCAACGTAACTTCCAACTACGTTTCTGCTGCTATGCTCTCGACTTTCCAACAAAACTTCCGACTACTTTTCTGCTGTTATGCTCTTGGATTTCCACCATGACTTCGTCCTACAACGTTCGTTGTTGCAATGCTCATGGATTTCTAGTATAAAGTCCTACTATGTTCTTGCTGCTGCACTCTTGGCTTTCACGCAAAACTTCCTGTTTGTTGTTGTTATGCTCTTGACTTTCAAATATTACTTCCTACTGCGTTCTTGCTGCTACGCTCTTGGCTTTCCAACACAACTTCCGACTACGTTCCTGCTGCTACGCTCTGGACTTTCCAACACAGCTCCCTACTACGTTCTTGCTGCTACGCTGCTGGCTTTCCAACATAACTTCCGACTATGTTCTTGCTGCTACGCTCTTGGCTTTCCAACACAACTTCCGACTACGGTCCTGCTGCTACGCTCTGGACTTTCCAACACAGCTCCCTACTACGTTCTTGCTGCTACGCTGCTGGCTTTCCAACATAACTTCCGACTATGTTTCTGCTGCTACGCTCTTGGCTTTCAACCAAGTACCCGTCCTACTAATTACGTATCCGCATGTTGTGGATACGCTCTGGGATTTCCAACTTAACTTCCATCTATGTTTGTTGTTGCTACGCTCTTCACTGTCTAACATGACTTCCTATTTTTCCAGCTCAGTCTGGGCGCGCACGGACCGGAACATGTGCCACTAAGCATGTCAGATGGGATGTTAGAATAGATGCCAGAAAGAATGCCGGATAGAATCTAAACTTATTTGTTAGATAGACTGCCATAATGAATATCGGATAGAATTTTGATAGGCTGTCAAACTGTATGTCAAATAGGCTGCTAGAAAGAATGCCAAATAGAATGTCTGAATATATGTACGAAAAAGGCCAGACAGAATGTCAGATAGATTGTACAAATATATGTCAACTGGAAAGATGCCAGAATAAGTGTCGAATATCATGCTAGACAGAATGCCAAAAAGAATGTTTGAATATATGTCTGAAAAATGCCGGATAGAATGCCAGATAGAATGTTGAATGTTCAAATATATGTCAGCTAGAAAGATGCCAGAATGATTGTCGGATATAATGCAAGAAAGGCTGCCAGATAGAATGATTATGTCACAATGTATTTTCCAAGAATGTCAAGTGGTGGAGATCACTGGAAGAAAGTGGTTCTGCTACCATTCGCTCCAATGCCTTCCACTGGTCGAACTTTCTAGCGGCCGTTTCATGGACAATAGCATGACCCCCTCTACGCCCCTCACGGGTCTCACGGGCCTTACAGGCTCTACTGGCTCCACGGGCTCCACGGGCTCTACGGGCTCTACGGGCTCCACGGGCTCCACTGGCTCCACGGGCTCTACGGGCTCTACGGGCTCTACGGGCCCTACGGGCTCTACGGGCTCTACGGGCTCCTCACGGGCTCTACGGGCTCTACGGCTCTTGTGATCCCAAATCAAACGCAAGCACAAGCGATCCAAAATCAAACGCACAAGCAAGAAAAACGCAAATGTTCAAGCGAACCCCCGGCCGTCGCCCAGGCTGTGAAGGCTCCATTCAGCCCTTAAACACACCCCACAAACCATGGTCGATGAAACAGGTGAAACTACATTTGACTGGGACCATAGACTGGGGGTGTTTAATATGAACGGGGGATTACGAACTTGTTCAGGACGCAAAATTCGTGCAAAGTCTGGAGCCGAACCAAAACACCTTGGCATTCCATGAGTTTCCTCTGAAATTCCAGCTGTAACACGAATGAGCCAGCAGAAAAAAACGAAAATGTTATTTGAAATCAGATTAGCCATGTTTGGGGGGATGAAAAAGAAAGACAAAATAACGCTTCAAATTCACCAAAAAACCGTAAGAGAAACACAAAATAACATTTATAAAAACAGCAAACAGGTTGTTTTTCAAGGCACGTCATCTTCGGACGTCTCCCCCAACTCGGTACCGGAGGTATAAGCCTGACATGCTCCACTTTAGGCAGGGTTGATGGTGGTTGATCCATGAAACTGAGGATTTCACGAATTATACAAAGGAAATGAGTGAAAATGGGAAGTGGAGCAACGTGGGAATGTAAGCCACAAGTGTGTTGCTTCACCAAAAGTGGAGCCAAACTGAAAATCCGTGAGTGACTCAAAAATCAAAAACCGATTCACCAGTAGGTTTGTTTATCTATTGCTCAGGTCACAGTTTCACTTGATAAATCTAACCAAATCCATCCAAATCCCAATACTTTCTAGCCAGCAAGGTCCTCGGACCATGGTCAATCTCGGATCTCCAGCAAAAATGTATCTGCTTTTGTTTTTTTCAATATTCTCCCATCAAAGAAGCTGAAGAGTCATCCATTTCACCTCACATTCAGCAGTGGGTTTGCCACAGTGGATTTGCCATTGCCATTAGCGTACCACAAACACCCTTCAGTAGGCAAGGTCGGCCCACATTCCCAGATCATGTAGCTTGAATCTCATTCTTGTTGATGGACGAAATCCGCATTTATCTTGTGCTTAGTTCCCAAGTTTTGATGAATTATCAAAGAAAACCATTCAATATATCAATCCCTATATCAATCCTCCAGTTTTCTCAAGTGTTTTTTCCAAATTTCCCACCATTTGCAGGGACCTCCACGAATGGGGGATCCCCAATAGCTGGATGGTTTTTGTTATGGAAAATCGATCTACAACTGGATGATTTGGGGTCAACCCCATGGCCTCCTGCATCAGTCGCGAGGCCGCCACCACCGCAGGATCCAGCAGCTCGGGGCCCAGCGGGCCCGGCTCCGTGACGCCCCGCGGCTTCAGGGCTGGGCGCGCCGCCACGGCGCCACGGCGAAGGCGGCCCAGGCGTGGGTGCACCTGGAGGCAGTGGTGGTGAAGCGTGAAAATATGAAGATTCATGACTTATTAGCAGTAATGTAGCAATATTCATGGCTAATCGAAGGAAGTTTAGAAGTCAAACCTCCGACAACATGGACAGATGAAAAGCAGAGATGGGAAGAGTCAGAGAACAGAAGAGAAGAGAAGAGAAGAGAAGAGACGAGACGAGACGAGACGAGACGAGACGAGACGAGAAGAGAAGAGAAGAGAAGAGAAGAAGAAAGAGAAAGAGAAAGAGAAAGAGTCAGAAGAAAGAAGATCCAGGTGCCCGAAAATGTAGGAAAGTCGCGAAACACTGTGTTTTTCCAATGATTTGAGGCTCCGGAGGGTCCAAAGTAGGCTCGCTAAAGCGGCGGGTGCGGAGCCAGCTGGCCAGATGAGAGATGAAAAATTGCACGCCGTTGTGGCGCGAAGCACATTTCCAAGGCAAAATTCACAAAACACACCATGCTCGGACCACTTTTGAGAGTTGAGATGTCTAAAAAGTGCACGTCGTTGTTGCGCGAAGCACATTTCGAAGTAAAAACGTACAAAACACACCATTCTCGGACCACTTTTGGAAGTTGCGATGTCGAAAAAGTGCACGCCGTTATGCGCGAAGCACATTTGCAAGTGAAAAAGCTAAAAAACACCGCGTTCGGAGCACTTTTGGAAGTTGAGTTGTCGAAAAAGTGCACGCCGTTGTGGCGCGAAGCACATTTCGAAGTCAAAATGTACAAAACAGCCGGGATTCGGACCACTTTTGGACGTTCAGATGTCGTTTCGCGTGGCAGGCGGAAGGGATTGTGGACCTTGTCAAAAGTGAGCAAAACGTGGGGGTTTTGTAGCATTTACAACTACAACCACCACTACACTACACTCCGCTACACTACAACTACAACTACACCTAGACTACATTCCACTACACTACACTACATTACACTACACTATACTCCACTACACTCCACTACACTCCGCCACAGCACACTACACTAAATTACACTACACTACACTACACTACACTACACTACATTACACCACACACTACACTACACTAACTACATCCACAACTACAACTACATCTACAGCTACAATACATTACAGAACACTACACTACACTACAACTACAACTGCGCTACACTAATTGCATTACACTACACTAAACTACACAATACACTACACTACACAACACACTACACTACACTACATTACACCACACTACACCACACCACACCACACTACACCACACCACACCACACTACATTCAATTACACTACACTACACGACCCTACCCTACATTACAATACATTACATTACGTTACACTACACTCATTACACCACCACAAATGCAACTGCAACTACACTAAACTAACTACGCTACACCACAACTACAACTCCACTACACTACAACTACAACTACAGCTGCACTACACCATACTACATCCAGCAGTTGTGGGTGAGGTGACCGACCAGGTGACCACTGCAACCATTGCAACCACTCCAAAAGACACAGCTCCAACCACCTTTCGGTCCATCAGTGGATTCGCTCTGACATCCGTGATTCACAACAACCAATCTCCCCTATAGGTTTCCTATTTTTGAAACTTCCGCCACCGCCTTGTGCGGTACTACTGGTATATGAAATATTAGCAATATAGTAGTATGGTAATATATTTGATAATAGGACTCTAATAGTAGCAATATATCAACATTCATGGCAATATGTTTGTGAATGGCAATATATCAACACTGATGAGAATCATGCCGTAAAAAAAGACATGAACCGTCAAATTTAGTGGTACCTATGTAGCAATAAAGCATGAGGAATTATATATCATTCATGTAAGTATGGTGAAATTAAGCAATCGACATGCATGTACCAACGTTAGTAGTAGAGTAGTAATAAATCAACATTCATGGCAGGAATATGTTTGTGAATGGTGAGATATCAACATTAAGAGTAGCAATGCAGTAGCTCAATACACCATGAACAACTATAGCAATTAGTGCAACTAGTGTAGTTAGTCTAATTAGTGTAATTCACCAAATCACTACTGTGCACCATATTAATGAAATACAACCTATAACTTATACCCATAACCCCTAGTTGCAACTGTAGTAACACACTGGTAACATCAATAATTAGTAGTAATCCCATCCCCCGTTCATATTAAGCATTCCAATTCTATGAAGTAGCCAAGGCCTAGCAATGGTATGATAGAAAAGGGGTCCCCCAAAATCTTGCCGAAAGCTTTATTTTCAGGATCGATTGGATGATGAACCATCTCCACAATGTCTGGGTTTATGAGTCGCATCCCAAGGCTATAGATCAAATCCTTGGAAACCTGATTTGTTGAGGGGAAAAAGGCGCATCGATTTCAGGTAAACGAACGACCAGCAATGATTGAGCTAATCACACCTACAAAATAATAATATTTAAGGGCAAATTCAAGGGAGTACCCTGATGGGGACTACCCTAGCAGGCCTTTGTCGAAGGCAAATTGCTTAGACGAAGTTTGTAGTTGTTGTAGTTGTAGTAGTTGTAGTAGTTGTAGTAGTAGTAGTAGTAGCAGCAGTCGTGGTGGTGGTGGTGGTGGTAGTGGTAGTGCTAGTGGTAGTGGTAGTGCTAGTGGTAGTGGTAGTGGTAGTAGTGGTGGTAGTAGTAGTAGTAGCAGTAGTAGTTGTTGTTGTTGTTGTTCTTGTTGTTGTTCTTGTTGTAGTGGTAGTGGTAGTGGTAGTAGTAGTGGTAGTAGCTTTAGTAGTAGTAGTAGTAGTAGTAGTCGTAGTAGTAGTAGTTGTTGTTGTTGTTGTTGTTGTTGTAGTAGTACTAGTAGTACTAGTAGTACTAGTAGTACTAGTAGTACTAGTAGTACTAGTAGTACTAGTAGTAATAATAGTAGTAGTAGTAATAGTATTAGTATTAGTATTCGTATTAGTAGTAGTAGTAGTAGTAGTGGTAGTTGTTGTTGTTGTAGTAGTAGTAGTACTAGTAGTACTAGTAGTACTAGTAGTACTAGTAGTACTAGTAGTACTAGTAGTACTAGTAGTACTAGTAGTACTAGTAGTACTAGAAGTACTAGTAGTACTAGTAGTACTAGTAGTACTAGTAGTACTAGTAGTACTAGTAGTACTAGTAGTACTAGTAGTACTAGTAGTACTAGTAGTACTAGTAGTACTAGTAGTACTAGTAGTACTAGTAGTAGTAGTAGTAGTAGTAGTAGCAGTAGCAGCAGCAGCAGTCATGGTGGTGGTGGTGATGGTGGTGGTGGTGGTGGTAGTAGGAGTAGTAGTATTATTAGTAGCAACAGCAGCAGCAGTAGTAGTAGTACTAGCAGTAGCAGCAGTCGTGGTGGTGGTGGCGGTAGTAGTAGTAGCAGCAGCAGCAGTAGTAGTAGCAGCAGTAGCAGTAGCAGTAGCAGTAGCAGTAGCAGTAGCAGTAGCAGCAGTCGTGGTGGTGGTGGTGGCGGTAGTAGTTGTTGTAGTAGTAGTAGTAGTAGCAGTAGTAGGAGTAGTAATAGTAGTAGTAGTAGTATTATTAGTAGTAGTAGTAGTACTGGTAGTACTAGGGGTACTAGTAGTACTAGTAGTACTAGTAGTGCTAGTAGTAGTAGTAGTAGTAGTAGTAGTAGTACTAGTAGTAGTAGTAGTAGGAGTAGCAGTAGCAGTAGCAGTAGCAGTAGCAGCAGCAGCAGCAGTAGTAGTGCTTGTAGTAATTGTAGTAGTAATTGTAGTAGTAATTGTAGTAGTAATTGTAGTAGTAATTGTAGTAGTAATTGTAGTAGTAATTGTAGTAGTAATTGCAGTAGTAATTGTAGTAGTGGTAGTGAGTGAGGGGTTTAGCGGGGGTTTTGTTGAACCCCCCGGGATTTGACCCACTTAGGCTTGGTCCATTGGCATACTTGCCGGTTCTGCATACTCCCTTGGATTGGCCCTGAAATATAGCATGACCGCTAAATCATGTGGCAAAGTCCCAGCAATGAATCTGGTTCTGAGACCACTTCCCTACATGCTGTACATCTGAACCATGGCCACTGGATGTTACTGATGTGGTAAAAACGTCATTTTTCGCTGTAAAAAAATGCCATTTTTGGAGGAAAAGAACTGCCCCCATTTCTAGGAAAAATCAGCTTCATCAGTTTACACATGCTCGCTGAGAAACGCTGTTTCTCAGAACATGTATCTCGCTCAGGGGGATTCGCTATTTTTCAATTGTGATGTTCTAATCAAAAAACGCTGCGGGAGCGACGTGCCATTGAGGGGGATAAGAACACTGAATCCTGCAAATTATCATACTTCAGTCTTTTGTGTTTTCTCCAGGACATGTAGCTTCCCCAACAGGCGTTGATGTTTTTTCTGAACCAAACCCCCGAAAAAAAGCTGAGGGAGAGACATGCCATTGAGAGGGAGAAAGCATATGAGAACAGAATTTCATTGTCAGATTGTTCGGGAAATATATCTTTTTTCCCAGGGGCACAAAGTAGCACTCAGCTGCGGCCTGGCTCCAATTCGAAGTGGAAATATATCTATCTATATCTATCTCTCTTTCTGGAAAACAAAATGTCCAGCATATCTCCATTCTATCCCGCCTGCTGCGGCAAGGCTGGCTGGTGCAAGGCTTGCTGCTCCTGGACAGCTGTGGGCGATGCTATGGTTTTCAGGGGATAATATGTTGGGGATACTAGTGGGATATCTTAAGATATCTCATACGATATTTTGAATATATTTTGGGATATGTTGGAGTGAATATTTTGGTGATAATGGGGAGAAAATGTGTGGTATATTAAGGAGATACCTTAAGATATCTCATCTCATGCTTTGGGGATAGTATGTGCGGGGAGAAAATAACACATCCCAAGATACCCGAAGGTTATACCAGAGGTTTTTGTCAAACTGGACTGGCAAAAGCCCCCGAGCGGGCGCTGGTCTCATCAGAGCCCCGGCAACTGCAATTTTCAAAACCGCTATGGTCATTATCGAAAGCAAAGTCTCAAAGCGGCCTTCGCCTTCTAAGTTGAACTCTTCTTCCAAGACGGATTCCTGGTACAACATCCGGCCACCTCCTCAATGTAAAACATCGTAAAACAAAATATCTTCCTCGGGCGGATGCACAATGCAATCATATGAATCATATATGCTGAGCTCTTGACTGAACGAGGCATGCCTCTGCTGAAAGCAGAGCTTCCCTGAGGCCACCCAAGCAATGCCAAGGCCGAGATCCAGCCAGGACCCCGCATCTGTTTGGCCCAACAAAGAACATCTGGCCTTGAAGGGCACCTCTCCCAGCCCAGTTGTTCCATTCGTCGTCAAGACATAGTGTGATACCACGATACCTTTCAGTGCCTTGCTTATGATCTGCCAATCGTGGGGGTTCCACTCGCTTCGCACGTCTGGCGCAACGCTTCTGGTTGTTTATGCTCAGTGCCAGCCCACCTCCATGGTGGTCACTTTTCGCACCTGCAGTAGGTGTTGCATTCGTTTGTATTGCAACCACCCCCGAACATCGAGCTTAACAAGTGGATCATTTCTTGGGGGAGATTCCAAGCATCCGGACCAGCGAAAACAAGCTTACAGCTACAAGAAAAGCCTTCCCAGGACAGAAACACTAATAACGATGATATGCGGTGATGATGATCATCATGAATATATGGGTACGAAGAAAGAGCTGATGAGAGAGATGACCAATCATGTTCGATTCGAGGGCTTGTTTTTCATGGGGGCAGTAGTGTCCTCAAACGTGGCAATAGAAAATCCCCGAACTAAATGGAGGCTTTAATGGGACAATCATCTACAAATGGATGAAATGTCAATTGTCACGTTTGATTACCTGAGGGTATACGGGATTGAACATTCGGGGGAAAACCCTTATTTACCATATTCATTAATTAATTTATTCATTTATTTATTTATTTATTTAATCTATTTATCTATTTTCAAATAGATATATCATATTTGTCCCAAATTTGCAAACCTTTGAACCCTTTTAACCCTGCCACAGGCGCCACATCCTGTTTCCGGGCTTGTCGATGCGCGCTCTGCGGGCGCGGCAGCCGCGGTACCGCAGGCGGCTCGGGAGGGTCCTCGCAGCCGCGGCGTGCCTGTGGCGCAGTGAAAAATGCTGGTTCAACCAACAAAAAAAAGGGATGACACCAAGAAAAATGGATGTTGGTTGAACCAGCATTGGATGTTTCACCAACCAATTGGATGTTAGATTGGTTTGTGAAAAATGTTAGATTTCACCCACCAATTGGATGTTTTGGCGAGAAAATGGTAGTTTTAACCAGCAAAACAGTGGGTCAATATTCAGGTAAACCTTGGGAGGGCACCTCTCGGTGCCGAGTGAATGGGAATCTCATTCCCTCGGGATGGGGATTGGGATTCACCAACAGTAAATCAACAGGTGAACTTCAATAATCCAAAATGTCCCGTAAAACAATTGATACCCCCCTTTTCGGGCCTCCAAAATGGAGAGATTCAGTATCAAACAATGGTTTCTGGTCGGTACTTATTAGGGAGAAGGGATTCATGTTTAACCACTTGGGTCTAGAGCCAACAAATGGTTCTTAAGTTGTGTTTTTCACTGCAGCATTGATTTTGGAGGAAATCCATCCCCCAGGACCAAAACCATCCTCCCACCGCCCCACCATTCGGAAATGGATGGGATCTACAGGTGAAATGGATGCAGATCTCTGGAAAAAATCCAACCTTGCGATGATTTTTCGAGGAAAATCATCGAACTAAATGTGAAGACATGTGGAGAGGAAAATCATACTAAGTGGGAAAATCATCTTGAAAAAAAAATCTGGAGCTGGATTTCCAGAATTGAACATTGAGTATTTCTGATAGCCATGTTGCTTGCCAGAAGGTAAAGATGTAAAAAAATGTCAGACCATCCTTGGTTCTCAACTGGTCTTTGATTTTTTGACCCATACGCAGATATATCATATTATTGCACGATATCATATAATTTATGTATGTATGTATGTATGTATGTATGTATGTATGTATGTATGTATGTATGTATGTATGTATGTATGTATGTATGTATGTATGTATGTATGTATGATGTATGTATGTATGTATGTATGTATGTATGTATGTATGTATGTATGTATGTATGTATGTATGTATGTTGTATGTATGTATGTATGTATGTATGTATGTCTGTGTGTGTGTATGTATGTATGTATGTATGTATGTATGTATGTATGTATCTATGTCTATCTATCTATCTATCTATCTATCTATCTCTCTATCTATCTATCTATCTATGTATCTATGTATCTATGAATCTATGAATCTATGAATCTATGAATCTATGAATCTATGTATCTATGTATCTATGTATCTATGTATCTATGTATCTATGTATCTATGTATGTATGTATATATGAATTGTAATGTAATGTAATGTATGGTATGGTGTATGGTGTATGGTGTATGGTATATGGTATATTGTATATGGTATATGGTATATGGTATATGGTATGGTATATGGTATGGTATGGTATGATATGGTATGGGATGGGATGGGATGGTATGGTATTATATTCTATCCTATTCTATTCTGTTATATTATATTATATTATATTATATTATACATATTATTTTATATTATATATTATATATGATATATTATATATTATATATTGTATATTATATATTATATATTAAATAATATATTATATATTATATATTATATATCATATATTATATCATATATTATATAATATATAGTATATAGTATATATTATATAGTATATATTATATTATATTATATTATATTCTGTTATGTTATATTATATATTATATTATATTATACTATATTATATATTACATATTACAAATTACATATTATATATTATATATTATATACTATATATTATATACTACATATTATATATTATATATTTTATATATACTATATATACTATATATATTATATATTATATATTATATATTATATATTATATATTACATATTACATATTATATACTATGTATTATATATTATATATTATATATCATATATTATATATCATATATTATATATCATATATTATATATCATGTATCATATATTATATATTATATATTATATATCATATATCATATATTATATATTATATATATTATATATCATATATTACATTATATATATATATATATTATCATATATGATATATTATATAATTTTATATATTATATATTATATACTAATATATTATATATATATATTATATATTATATATATTATATATATATGTATATATATTTGTATATATTTATAATAGATATATATATATATATTATATGATATGTATTTATTATATTATATATATATGGTCACACCCCCCTTACATATTATGTATATATTATAGAAACGGGAATGACCGCATTTTGGATGTCTCAAAGCTCTCCATGTGCGCCTCCGAGCCACATGACGCCATGGCTCTGTTGGACACATGCCATGCGTGTGGGGAACCGAGGTCTTGCGTAACTGGTGATTCTCTGGGTGTTTTCCAGCATCAAATTTCAGGAATCTGAGGATCTGAGAATGACTTTTTCATGAATTCTATGAATAACCCATTATCCTATGATTTTTCAGATGAATTCATAGGATAATGGGGGATCTGAGGCGAGAAACCGAGACTTCATCAACAAAAATGGGACTTTGACCTATCAACAATGGAGACCAAGAATCAAGAGCAGAATCGTGACGAAATCGATATAAATCTATGACCAATGTTAGGTTTTCAGCAATCTGGGTGGCCTTGACTGGGTCTTTTGCGCATTAAAAAGCGCATCCCTGCAGTGTTCAGTGCCATAAAAAACAACGTTGAGCCCAAAAAAAGTCCCGCAAATGTATTGCCCACGGTTGAAAAAAACGTTCCTCGAAGATAGAATTTCGCAAGCTGTCACACTCATCTGAGAAGAATTTCAATATATAATATTTCCCGAACCATATATGACATATTGAAATGGATGATTGATATGATAATATGTCACTAATCATCATAGAAGAATATGAGTTCGGCCATTGGATGTTTCAATTTCCCCAATCCTAACATCAGTGGTGAGGTCTTTTACCAGCGAGTCTTTGCAGTCGTGTCCAGTCGGGTCCAACTCATATCCGGTCAACAGGGAAGAAGCATGGAATATGACCCTCACTGGGTGCATATCTAGAAAAAACATGTTAAAAATCTACAGCAACCACCATGTTCCCATCCAAAACTTCTTCGTTTCTATGGAGGGGGTCCTGTAAGTCTTGTCCCCAAGTCCCTCAGCTCTGGGAGTGATAGCCACGAGAATCATAGGAGTCACATAGAGGTCACCCGGGCAAAATCTGGGCATAAAACAAGAATCCTACCAGCTAGCAGCTACCACGTTCTCCCCAATCTACCCTCCGGAAATCAAACATGGCTGGCTGGAAAATCCTCGAACTCAATGGAGGTTACCAGGTTTAGAGCTGGGAAAATCAGAAAAACCATGGATTTTCCAGCCATGTTACCCGGCTGAGGGTACCCGTACCCTCCATGATCCGCGCCTTCACTTTGGAGGTCACCTGGTCCAAATCCAGCGCTATGGCCTGACGACAGGACGGTCGTGACGGTTGTCGTGACGTCATGGGCCTCAATCTATGGCAATGCTTCAAGGGAAAATGATGATGTACCATTGGATTTCATGGTGATTTTGAGATAACCATCCACTTCAGCAGCTAGAGAGATATATCAAGCATTGATTCATTCTGATGTCGTATATATATATATACATATACGCATGCATATATATATATACATACATACATACATTACATTACATTACATTGCATTACATTGCATTGCATTGCATTGCATTGCATTACATTACATTACATTGCATTGCATTGCATTGCATTGCATTGCATTGCATTGCATTGCATTACATACATACATACATACATTACATTACATTACATTACATTACATTACATTACATTACATTACATTACATTACATTACATTACATACATACATACATACATACATACACAAGTCTATACCTACATACACACATACATAGCTATCCTACTCTTTATTGGCAATCGACCCATTCATTCTTCATAATTTCGCAGTCTTCAGCCAATGTCCATCAGATCGATGGATGTTGCTGCCTAATTCAGATCTAAGAAAACGGCAGTCTGTTGTGCATCCAGAATTGTAGCAGATGAGTGATTCAAAATCCTATCACCTTGATTGTTTAATATATTGGTATATCATTTATAATGTTAGATCATATCATGTTACATCTCTATGTTCACTGGTTAAATCGGGTTAAACCCACAATTTCTATAGCTTGAATCTACTAAGTCCCTGCTGAATCCCACCATTTTCCACGTTGTTCTCTGGGTCTTCCAGGCCTTCTTCAGGCGCGCTTGGTCTTCTAGGGCCACCACCGTTGCCTCACTGACCTGCGACGATAACCATGGTTAAGCTATGACGTACCAGTAAACTGACATAGCAGTGGAAAACCAATGGTCTCTCTAGGAAAGTGATCTACAAATGGTGGGTTAAACCCACATCCATGTTGACAGGACGGTATCTTGTCTTGCTACTGGGATGCAAATCCAAATTAATCCATGCAGCATGAACAACAAACATGGCTCGATGGGGTCACTTGAACAGGAGATTCACAGAGGAAGAATTTTCCATTGCCAGGCGGGCTTGCCAGGGCTGGTTTAACCTTTGGAACCACAAATAGACTGGCTATGTTTTAGTAGTCAAACATCCAGGTTTTTTTCGGTACTGAAGTGTGACCCAGTTCTATCCATGTTTTCATACTACACCTCCGAAAATGAAAGCCCGCCCTTATGACTAGTCTCACGATTTCGTGAACGTCCATGATTCTTCTCATGAAACTTAACAAACTTAACGTCCAGCACTTCAAAAAAATCAAGAGAAAACGGCTTTCCAAACAGTTTAAACCCCAATGTCCTCATGATTTTCCAATGATTTTCCAAGATCGGATATCCCCGACCGGGTCAATCCCGGTCGCGAGGCGCCCGGGCTTCCGAACCCACTTCTGTTGCGCCTCCTTGGCAGCTTCCTTGGTCCACCATTCCGAGTGGGGAAAGTTGAAAAATCGACTCAACGATCAATCCACCGGGTTGTAAAATGTGTTTTTTGTGGTGATATATATATATAATATTTTTTCACAGGCATATGAGGCTTTCTCGTGCCGCCGCATGCACAGCATATATATATATATGTGCATATACAAAGAGAGAGATAGAGAGAGAATGGAAAATGTTGTCAATAAATGTCAATTATACGTTGGATAGATAGGTTGGTCTGCATACAATGGCCATTGTCATTAAGAATGAAACTGGATTAGAACCCGTGTCTTTGGGGAAACCTATTTTCAGAGCCCTCCACTCATACAAACCCTTTGTTACCCTCTTCGTTTCATAGGTTCTTTGCAAAATGCACTGCAATATCTACAAAAAAAAACATATGGAAATCTAAAACCCATTAAATTCCACTATAGAAATCTAAATTCCACGAAATTCCCAGAATATTTCGATCATTTTCTGCCCCTGCTCTGTTCCAGTCTGAAGATCTCAGCAAACTCGTGCATTGTTGATGGACACCCCCTGAACATCTCACTGCCAATGAAAACAAGGTTTCATTTTATTTCTATAGGTTTTTCTGGTGGCCTCACTCCCCCTACACAACACTAAACAAACCTAAAAATACTGAAAACATCTGAAAACTCACTTGAAAAAGTTTTGAAAAAACACACACAAAAATGGTTTTAAGGAAAAGAGTCTAAACATGTTCTTTGCCTCCTTGTTTTTTGGATATTAAAAAAGCCTTCTAAACAGAACTCTGCCCAATTCAGGCAGGGCCAAGTTCACCCCATCCCCAGGCAGTGACCACCAAATCAATGTCTGCATCTCTCAACTTGGCCACCCTTCATGACAAAACTATACAAAACTTGCATCATATACCAAGAAAAAAAATGATCTAAAATTGTCCGAAATAGGCCAAAGAAGGCATCAAATGATGACCTATACAAAGGGTTTCTAAGATCCACCCCAATGACCTCACTATGTTCGTCGCTTCCCTTCCCATGTCATCCTGTTTCTCATGGCCAAGTCTTCAAGGTGGTCAGGGCAAAGTCCAAGTATTGACTTCATTTGGAGGTTTCTTAAAATATCCCCAAAACCATGGGTTTCAATACTAAAATGGTATATATATATAGTTTGGCTGATTTGGGGGCACCCCCATTTTGGGAAACCTCCAAAGGTTCGTGTGTTCAATGCCAATCTTCTTGAGAAACTCTTGGAATTGAGATGGCACGGGGTGATTATCTCGTCGAACACTTCCCAATTTTCAAGATTTGTCAACAAAAGTCTCCATAGGTATGGCTTAAATTTTTATGTGCGTTGGCCGAAAGACCCGTTCCTGTTTGTCAAATCCCTTTTTTGTTAACCTAAAACCACCACCTCTGTTGCTTCGAATCCCCCCATGTGCCCCAAGAATAAAAAAACCCGGGTAAATCAAACGCAGCAATCGAAAATTCCCAAAATTATTAGATATTTTTCCAAGCTATAAACAGCCATTTATAGGAGATGTTCCATTGCCACATTTGATTACTAGAGTTAACTAGAGGGTAACTCAAAACTCCAAACACTGTCCGTTGCGTTTCGGAAAAACGGATCGCCTCCATCTCTGCCAGCCCTTCCTTCACGGCTTTCTTTACCCCGTGCTCCACCTGGGAGCGGGAAATCTTCACCAGAAACTGGGCGGCAGTTGCAGTGGGGGATTTCACCAGGATCCATGGGGGACCTGGGGATCGATCAAACCCACCCAGAAATTTCGGGTCAACGAAGCCGAGAGACGCTGATATATGACACGACTTGCACCCGTATCTTCAGATTTGCCTGGATGTTCATTATCTATCCATATCTATCCGTCGCAGAACGCTGCGAATCAGTCACCTGTCCCATGGTAAACATGGGAATGCCATGGCATGCCACCAGTGTCACTTGACTTGATATGCCGACGTTCACAAATTGTGTATTGTCCATTCATGAGTGGTCAACAACCACATGTTCCATACATCAATACATCCCCCGCTGAATGAGAGCCTGCAATATGCTTCATAAAACCTCTGTCTTCTCCTTGTGTTGATTGGTCATGCACCCATAGTCTTTGAAGCATCAAACAGGTATGAGGAGGGTTCTACATTTTTGTAGTATGTAGTACTTCAAATATAGTCTTTACATGCAATTACTCCAACTATTGTACTCATACCCTCCCACAAAAATTGCCCTCTGGGTTTCGCAGGCCTGTGCTTTGACCTCTTCACTGGCAGACTTCAACAACCTCAGGTGGTTGCGATTTGTGTCCACCTTGTGTCCACCTCTTTTTGGGAGGCGGACCACGGATGGTTTAGAGCTTCCATTCATATCCAGAAAATCAGTTATCATCACTTCCAGAAATTGCTGGAGCTTCCCAAGCAATTCTTGTTGATGGTTGCTGGTTGTTGGTGCCCGCAACCAAATGTCGGAAAATCATAGTAAAATGGAACTGCACGCCAGCTGTCCAGCTGTTGCACTCATCATGAGTCACTCATCGCTCATTCGCCAAAAACCACTTGGAAACCGGCTAGCCGCGGCAAGACAGTAAAGGGTCACGACCCCTCCAAAAACATCCAAAAACCCCGGGCTGCTGAAAAGTTCGGCCATTTGGAAATTGCCAATATACAAACAATGGTTTTTGATGACATCACAGTGATGTTGTTATCTCCATCAAAAATAACCACTAAAGGGGGCAACAAAAATATGAAATTCATGAAATTCCCCATGAAAATTGCCTGGATGATATTCAGTGCATCATTAAAACACCTGTATAATTTATACTCGTTGATTGATACTTGAATCACCATTCACTGAGTTCAATTCCCATCCAAAAATCACTCCCAAGACGTAAAAATCCCTGGCGAAAAGCCATGGGGAAAATCCTCAGATTTCCCATGAAATAACCACGGTCACTGAGTGCCCGGACGGACTGTCCACCTGCCATCGAGATAGGGAGATGATAGTGAATAGTTCATAGGAAAAAATAGGCACGTATTGATTCATTGATAGTAAACAGGTGATACTTAGTAGTTAGTTATGTATATAGTATTATATAGTCATATATTTCATCACGATTGTACAACATGAACGCAGCTCAGGGGATTCCATTGCAGTCCAAACATTGTGAGATTGTGGCCCAAAAGAAGTATGCTCTGATAAACAATCCCCATTCAGATACCTAGTGGGGAGTTGGAGACATATAACAGCCAGCGATGTTACCAGGTAGCCTGTTGAGATATGAACTGTTTTGGAGACATGGGAAACACAAGAGTTTCTTCGGGTGTTGCATCAAGTAAACCCTTCATTTTCAGCAGAAGCCAATAGACAATGCCAAAAAGTCTTTCCGTGTGGATACGATTTCATAGTGTTCACCGCATCGCCTTGTCATTAAAATTCCTTGCGACTTGGCGGAATCACAACACGTTACCCTGAGATGAGGTTTTAAATTAGCTAGGAAGATCCAAAAAAGAAGTGGATAAATTGGCGTCTTTCATTGAACAAAATTCCCTCACTTGAGCCAAGCCGAATTGAATTCAGCTGTGTTCATTTAAAACGCCGGAGCTTCCCGCGCTTCAAGAGACGATCAACGCCCAAAGAATCAGCCTCGATGGAAGGATTCTTTGGTGCGATTGCCTCAGCTCAAAGGGTTGGGACATCTCTTCATACCTATCTGATGCCTGACTGGACAAGTCCGTCTCTGTTTGAGTTTCAATAAACGCCCTGCAAATTGGAATCTGGAAATCCATGAAAACCTTGTGATTTCACCTTTCAGTCTTTGAGATTCTTTCAGATTCTTGGAGTGTTTCAGTCGCGGAAATGGGGGGGCCCATCTTCAGATCATGAAGACGAACGTCTGTGCTGCACGAAACCCAAAAAAACACATCGCTGAGTCGGAAATTATGGCGGATTAACCCCAAAATTGCCATCAATTCATGGGGGTTGCCCCTAAATTGTCAGACCCACCTTTATGATTTTATTCAAGGCGGGTGCCTCCTAATTGCTGGCGGCTGCCGGAAGTCTCCCGGCCAGCGTGAAAAACAGTGTGCTACTGAACGAAACCTTTTTTTTTCACGACTTTCACATCCACAAAATAAAACTCATTGAATAGTAATGTTGGCCCATTCTGAGTTGATCCCCTATACTAACCATAGTTACCATAGTTTGCGTCATGGCGCCGTGGTGTCGCGATAAGTTTTTATTACAGTATATACTCAGAATTGGGGATGCGACACTTATTGTATGGACCAATCCCCAAAATGTGTTGCTTCAAAATTTGGTCCATGTTAACATCCCCAAACCTGGGATTTGAATCTTTAGTTACTTTAGTTTCTATAGTTTCTATGAAATTGCCAGTATTTACCAAAGATCTTTTTGAGACTTTCCGGATTGGGGTCAAGAAAATGGCTGGGTCTGCATTTTGCACCCCCAAAATGTTGAAAAAAAAAACATCACAACCCGTCGACTCGTCGGCATCACCTTGCTCTTCCCGTCGGTCTTCTGCTTGGGTTGAGCCTGTTGAACCTGTGCGGAATCCCGTTAAAACGGGTGACATTCCCAGATCGACTTGCGAAAAAAAAGAGACATCATGAGACATCCACATCCGCTGTGGTTTGATGAAAGTTTGATGGGGGCTCCATACCAGGCCCACGAATCACCAGTGGGACCTCATCCTTCACTGTTTCCGTCTCATCTTTCGCTACATCCTGGGGACACGTGCACGTCAAGACTTCCAGGCTGGGGAGAAAGGACGTTCGAAGACGGCATGGAATGCGGATTCCAAACAAAAATGGGGTTGCCAACTGCCACCAACACACCTCAACTGCGAGTTGGCTGGAAAAAATGGTGTGGTCTGGGGGAATGAATCGAGCCGAAACGGCCCAAGTGGGCCAATTCGGATTATCATGTCAATGGATTCTTGTTCGGATTTGTGTTTAAAAAGCATAAATCCAGAACCCACCACCCACTTCTGGCTCTATCCCATTGATTGTTCAAACCTCATTTTTGGTACTTAATTCCCAACTTTCATGGATCAATTCCCTCATGTCTACAGTATAAGTCCATCTACCCTCTGGTTATGACTAACATAGCCATGGTATAGATGGCCCATAGAAATAGATGGTTTACGGTTCTTAAAAATGGGTGGATTTTCCATGGCGAACTGTGAATGTCATAACCAGATGGTATTACATACTGCCTTGATTGGTTTATGTGGTGTAGTCATCTGCCCTGTTTACCATGACAACATCGAACGCTTCGTCCAAAAATAGGGTACCCTGAAAAATTGATGGCTGCTTTTTATAACGGGATTCCCATTGGATTGTGGTGATTCCCCAATAATATGATATATTCAGTGATTGCAAAATCATTGCCCATAGTCATCAATCAACGGAGATTTTGAAGCGCCGTGACCCAGGGGGCCCCAAGGCCCAACTCGGGGCCCCAACTCCATCTTCCAAGGTTTCGATCACCTGCCATCGCGACAGGTGAAATCCTTGAGATTCCCCCAAGATTCCACCGCAGAAACCCGACTTTTTGGGTGGATTCCTCTGTTTAGGGTGGATAGCCTTGCGACCACGGATGCATCATTCAAGGCATGACTCAAATGGAGGCGTCCTGGATTTTGCTTTTATCGTTTCGGGCCAGGTGAAGGTTGGCAACACATATCACATATTCAGCAAAGTGAGAATCCACATGTTCAGAGTTTTTCCGGTCAGCGGATTTTACTGAACACCGTCTTTTTCGTCTCAAGTTCCATGCCCTGCAAAGCCTGCATGGCAATGCCCACAGGACCCATACAATTCACAAACATATCGCTGACCGTGACCCGTGAAAATGGCACAGGATGACTCTCCTATTGAGATGGCCCTCCATAAACTACCATAAACGGGGATGATTTCACCACCCATGGTAAGTCGTGCACCCATTTATCCCAGTCTCAGGGATGGTTTATGGCTTTGCGACACGATCTATATAATTATAAGTATATATACTTGATGGTTCATCCCACTTAGTAAGTGGGTTATAACCCCAGTTATAAATGGGATAAGTAGGGTTAATCCACTTACAACTGGGGTTATAACCCACTTACTAAGTGGGATGAGCCATCAAGTATATATACTTATATAATTATATATAATTATATACACAAATTCCGCAAGTTCTCAACCCAAGAAGTTCCGCCACGTTTCAAGTCGTACCTCACCGATGCTGTGGTTGCCCAGGTAGACTTGCAACGGCAGCGGAATCAGCATCTTTTCCAAGTCCGATGGAAGAGCCTCCACTGAGATTTGATCTCATCATGTTTGGGTCTCAAATTGGAGGAATTTGTTGTAATGAATATGTAATGCATGATAATCTGCTCCTGAAAAAATCAGTAGCGCTATCAATTCTATAATTGGTTGGTGGTATACCTACCCCTCTGAAAAATGATGGAGTTCGTCAGTTGGGAAGGATTATTTATCCCAAATGTGAAATGGAAAATAACATTCATGGTTGAAACCACCAACAGTAGTTATTTTGATATCACTTGTCCCATCATTATCCCATTATCATCCCTATAAAACCATATTAAACCATCATTAACCATCATGGAATCCAGAGATGTTCAGAACATCTGTAGAAACTCCTGATCCAAAAAATGACACCAGGATCCACCTGTAGGGCATCGTTGCAGACAGCCTGGCGCTGTTGTCTGCCCGTCTGCGCGCGTCACTACGATATAGAGTTACGATAGAGATATATAAAAACTATCATGAGGATTATAAGGCCACTTATAATACAAGGCACCACCTTGTCGATATTGTATATTACATGATGGAATTCTCAAGTTGCAAATCAATTTCGGAGATCCTAGACTCGCTCAGTAGTGTCTCGAGAGGATTGGGGCAAGTCATTGAATAACCCAAAGAGTCGTGACTTCGAGATGTCAGATCCTGAAAATCATCAGCCGATCGGCCCGATCGGTGCTTGAAACAGGTCTGGAAAAATTAGATCAGACCACAATCATAACAAATGAACGTAAAAACTGCCAGATGTGTTTGAGGTTCACTAACTTCAGGTTCATTGATCACCAACGATCAACAATGGGGATACTAAGAACCAAAAGAACAAATGTTCTGGAGACTACTTGGATCAGGGCCATGTTCAGACTTCTCTCCATGTTAAACATGTGAGCCATTAAAAGTACCCCGTTTTCCCATCTCATTATACTAGTTGGTTGATAGCTTTCCCTACAATGGGTAAACCAGCTATTAAATCATTTATAGCAATCAATTCAAAATTCACCAGGGTATTTTTAGTGGCTCATGTTGGTTTCGTTGTTCTTCTGCAGCAATTCCATGGTGAGACTCGTTGTGAGGTCGAAGCAGCAGAAAATCTCTTGGGACTCAACTGTCAAGACGTCAACAGACTTCAACGACAAAAATTGGATCAGTCAGCAGTATGTATATATATATATATACATTATATGTACAAGTATATATATTTATATACATTATATGTACAAGTATATATATTTATATATTTATTTATTTATTTACATGTAGACATGTATGATTGGGTCCTAAAAAGGGCTACCTCAAATTGGCATAAAAAAAGGGAATCGCAATGTTGCCCAAAATGACTAGATCCGCTACCAAAGCAGTACCGTGAAAAATCTGTGGAATCTACAGGTAAAATACACCCAGCAATATCCAATAAAATGCCATGTGGGCAAAACAATGTCATAAACTATCCCCCAGGAAAATCACCATTTTTATAGGTGGTATAAACTTACCATTCCCAGTCATGGGTGGTAAAAATGGCATGATTTTAAGCACATTACAAGTACTGGATGTAGGCATCACAGACCCAGTAAATTCTCTTCAGGCCTGCAGCAAGAGGCATGCCACGTTCGTCCACTTCATGGCCCTGAAAAACGAGGGCTGCGATCGGTGATTCCTTGGGGTCTATGTGAATTGGGTGACTAAGAGGTGTGTCACCACCAAAAATGGGCACATGTAACCAGTATGATGTAATATATGTAATCTAAATCCCTCGAAGTTGGGGCACCGGGGCACCTCCCAATTCATGATCCGTTCATCAGGATCACTGGAGCAATGAAACACATATGGTCCGGGATTACGGGATATCTACGCACCGGACACCGGACATGGCACGGTCAGATTTTAAATATGGCTTCAACTTGAAGAAGCACCGCACAGATACGGGCGCTTTTCGTAAACTTTAGGATCTTAAACCATTTGCGGCACCCAAGTCTGACCGGTACCGTATGACAATATGGGTGTATCATGGTGTATCTGACCCCCGAATTTGATGGTGTTCCATACAGATTACGAAGATAAAATTGCAAGTTGGGGTGCTATTTCCTATGACATGTTCCCACAAGAAATCCATGACATCTGCTGCTGGCTCTCTTTGCTCTGGTCTAAAATTGAGAGAAAAATTCCGCCGCTTCGGGAGGACTCCTCTTGTTCAGAATCACGTGCCCAAATGTTCTTGATGATTCATCTAAAAATGCTTAAGAACCTATATATGAAACACCATTAATAGATAACCTATGATAACCTTTATCATCTTTCAAGATGATGCTTCCCCTAACCCAACATGACCCAACGCCGACCCCGCTGCCTTCTTCGTTACACGACTCAGCTCCACCTGATTTTTTGGGATTTCAGCAGCATGGGCCACAGTCCTTTGGGGATTGATGCGTCGTCGATAAAAATACCAGGTAACGTTGACGAACTAGCTTTACAACCAACACAACATTCGGATTTATGGTGAATTTTTGATGAATTTATGGTGAACTTATGGTGAATATGTGTAGAACTCAGAAAATTCACCAACCTGGCTCCGGCATTTGAGGATGCCCCAATCCAGGTACACACCTGCCTCCCATATTCCAAAGAATCTACCTTCAACCAACAGTTATATACATCAATTCGATATCTAAACGTATCTGTAACAACCCAACATAGATTTGTTGGAAATCTGGGAAAACTCTTCGATCTTTTCGCGGACCCCCATGTACATATATGTTTATACGCATAAAAAGGCCTTGGAAGATTACTTTACGAGAACTTGACTCCGTTCAAATGGTTTGAAAACCTCACAAATTGGACGGAGAAATTGAAATTGGACGGGAGGATGAATTTGAATCCATTCTTAAAATGGTATGGAACCACCTTTGGAAAAAGAGTTTGGAAGATAATTTTCGCAGTAAAAATGACACAAAAATCGGACGACATAGTTTTGTTGAATCCGTTCGATTTCAGGGGAGCAAGAAACTTGGATTGTGGCAGAGGCCTGTGTCTTGTGACCCGTGAAATCACGAAAATTGTGAGGTATCATAGCACTGCCAATCCAAACTTGTGAGAGCTTGAAACGTGAAAACACCGTGACACTTGAAACATGACCCGATACCGGTGTGATATTTGAGCGATGAGGCCTTGTGACTCTACCCTTGTGGCATTGGGAAGGTTCCCAAGTTTGAGACACTTTCAGACATGACATGGGCAACTTCACAAAGCGGAGCCTCTCACAATCTGGAGATCCCGTCTACCCACATTATACCCACATTGATGGGAAATCATCGGTAAAATCCAGGGATTTCCATTGCCAGGATGTGAGTTTGATCCTAATGAGCCAGGGCTGTGGGATATAGATGACCCCCACGTTGTGACTATTATACTTGTCTGGTTGGTGGTTTTAACTATCTTGAAACATATTAGTCAATGGGAAGGATTATACCATATATGATGGAAAATAAAAAATATTTAAAACCGCCAACCAGTTGTGTATCCTGCGAATCGTTTAGTCTAATTGGCTATAGTAGGCTATCGTTGTCACGGACGATGCACGGAAAAATAGAGGCTGTCGTACTGGAAAAAATCATGGTGGTTCACCAAAAAGCAAGTGGGATGCACATCCAAATATGTCCAACCCTTTTATGGCCATAAATTGGGCGGCTCAACCACAAATGCTCGTTTTCTTTGGATACCCTCTGGTAATTCTTGAAAACAAAATGGAAATCTATGGTTCATATCCGGTCGAAAATGAATTACTTTCTACGTGGCGAATTTTCCACATGTTCATTCAGTGGAGAGTAAATTGTTTATTGAACGATTTCTTTGTTAGATTCCATATGTATATATAGTAA
The DNA here is from genome assembly GCA_947184155.2 of Cladocopium goreaui. Lineage (NCBI taxonomy): Eukaryota > Dinophyceae > Suessiales > Symbiodiniaceae > Cladocopium > Cladocopium goreaui. The sequence goes on from CAMXCT020000421.1 coordinate 223,161, forward strand.
ACCCCAAAAAATAGAAAAGGTTTCGTTTACCCTCTGGTAATTTAACATAGCGAACTGGAAAATCACCATTTTTAATGGGAAAACTCACTATAAATGGTCATTTTCAATAGCTATTTTGACATAACCAGAGGGTACTGTTTTTGAATGGAACCACCATCTCCATCTTTTTAAGGGGTTTGCCAAAAAAATCTTCCGCCTCATGTGGGCGAAAACAGTGTGCCACCGGCAGCACCTGAAATCTCAAGGAGAAATGGATTGGTTGACCCGGCGAAAATGGGATGTTTAATGGAATATCATGGGATTTAAATGGATCTAATATGGTTTAACGGGATTTCCAACATAATATATAACGTGTATATATATATATATATTTGTATACCGTGGGGTAATCAAACATGGCTAGCTGGACAATTCCCAATTTAGTTCGATGATTTTCCCAGCTGCAAACCTCCATTTCCAGGGTATTTCCCAGTGCCACGTTTGATTACCGGAGGGTATCATGAATGTTAATGGGGAATCACCATCTATGGAATTTAGCAGACCACTGGCTTGGTCTACTTGGGAAGTATGTTGGTCATTGAAACCATGGGTTTTTGTCCCATCTTCACCGCGCCACTGGGCCGCCGGGTTCCCTGGGAACATGAAACGAAACTCGCAAAATCTATCGATGTTCCAATATAGATGTTGAAGCTTTTCACCAGATCCGAATCCTATAATCCCAGAACTGACCAAAAACCGTTTCATTGCACATAATCAGATCATAATCAGAACTGCTTCAGGGTCTGTACGTTGAACCGTGAAACTATCGGTGAAATCCACAAGTGCGGAGGATATTCGATAACTGAGACTGGAGACCTGTGAGCCTCCCGTTCGGTGACATGCACGCCATGAAAATACCGTTCTCTTGCCCACCGGGTCTTGTCGGAAAAAAACAGGTAAACCAATTATGTATACATTGACACAAGCCTAATAGCTGTAACACCGAGCACGATCTAGAGCACGATTTTTGGCACGAGGGAAAGCACCAAAAAGCACGATGTGTGGCACGAAGGAGAGCACCAAAAGCACGATCTAGAGCACGGTTTTTGGCACGAAGGAGAGCACCAAAAAGCACGATCTAGAGCAGGGAACATGGCAGACATGGGGCATGACATTTGAAAGGTCGAAGCTCGGCGACCAAATCCCCAAGCCAGGCGTCCCCGACCGCAAACGGTGTGGCGGCAAAACACTGGCGTGGGCTATGGAGCCAAATGATGGATCAGTTCCAAAATAGGGTGAAATGATGGATGAGCGAACAAAAACTCTGAGTCACATGTTGCCGAACATCTCAGTGAGGTGAAGGATTGATGGTAGATGACTTGGACCGACCCAGAAAACCAAAGGTATTGGTCCCATGTCCCAACTTCGTACCCTCACCGATGCTTCATGGGACCTTGATAATTCCCAGCTAATGACTGGTGGGACATGGCCTAGTCATGTATGGACGGACACAGTTAAACAGAAGGTACTGCATATAATCTAAATTAAACATAAGTTACCATAGATTATCTACATTTTTCATTACAACTTCAAACCTCAATAGTTGGCAATGCTCCCAGTTCAACGCGTTTTACTCTTCGGCGGTCGCATCTGGGGTCATCTGATGTGAAAAGTCGGCCCGAAACGTCGGCCCTTTGGACCCATCGTTGCCGAGGTTTATGACTTGTTGTGTCATCAGTGTTTCAGGTATACCATTTAGGGAGCAACAGATGGAAGCCAATAGTTTCAATTTCAGTTGCTACAAGATCCAAGATTCAAGATATGATCTTGGAAAACCTTAGAGTTTCTTTCCGATTCTGTGGGGTTGTCCAAAACATTAACTGAGTAAGCATCATATTCCCAATTGGATTGCCACTAGGGGGGCAATGTTCCATTTTCAAACGCAGTAAACCTGTTAAATCAGGAAGGGAAACCCTTTGATCTTCATGCGTTCTGTTCCAAGGGTAGGGATTCATTCCATAATCCGGCGAAAATGGAGAATTCAAACAGCTGGAAGATATTTCATTCTAACACACCTTAATTGGACCCATATGCTGGCATGTGATTATACTAACATATGTATGTAAACATGTGGATAGCATACAATGTTGGGATCAGCCAAAAGAACCAAATGGCAACTCTGCCCGGCTTTCCACGACGTCTTTCACCAACGACGCCCGTTCAGTGACGACGTATGTGGTCGCGGCCGTCTGCGGTCGCGGTTGTTTTCAGCGCGCACCATTTCACATCGCGGATCCATGAAGGGCCGCAAAAGGGTATGAGTCCCTACATACTGGGAAACCCCCTGCATTTGGTGCATGGTTAACATGAATTTAATCCCTCTGCGAAATCCCCTGTGTTGTGTGTGTGTGGCATTGGTTCCGCTGTCTTGCAGAGCCATCAAATTTTGGGGTCCAATATGAACTACTGGCAATATCATCAAAAATAGCTGACACTAATGATTAATGGACACATTATGAGCCTATTGACCAACTATGGGGCTCTGAACTGACCCCCCCTTGATGCCGCCTTGTTTGGGGGCTCACTGTTGATGGGCCGATAGGCCGATAATTCAATGTACAAATGGTTGATATCTAGGAAATTGAACCATCCATTGTGGAGATCCAATGATTCTTTAACCAACCCCACCCAGATTTTTAGGGATGACATACCTATACCCTCTGGTAATTTAACGTAGCTATTGAAAATGACCATTAATAGTGGATTTTCCCATTAAAAATGATGTTTTTCCATAGCTATGTTAAATTACCAGAGGGTATATATCCCAACTTATGGTTATGATAATCATGATTTTATTCCCATACTGTTGACCCCATGTTGCGCTGCCATTGGGCCATGCCCATCCAATCGCGGATCCGTCGGCGGTGAGAGAAAACAACACAACGCGTGTTTTAGGCCGCAATGTCGATGTCAAAATTTCAGCTCCGAAAATTTCTGGGGAAGATGGATTTGCATTTTGTGTACGAGAAGAAATTAGAACATCTAGACCCCCTCCGATAATTTCTCACATAGCAATGGGAAATCACCGACTTATGGTGGATTTTCCCATGAAAAACCTCCATGTTTTTTCCCCGTGTTTGATTACCGGAGGGTAATGGCCTTTAAAAAAAACACGGAAACTGGTGGAACTGGATTGACCCTCCGACATTGATCGATATGGGTTTTTGAAAAGAAATAGGCCGTAGATTTTCCCCATATCCCCAGAAAATTGATGGTTTACTCCCTAGTTTGATTCTGGCTGGAGAATCCCCCAATTCTTTCTGTGACCTGTTGGCTGTTGGCAATGTGTGCTTCCTGTCAAGTTCAAACTCTTCGGTTGCCTTCAGGGCTGCAGCAAAGCTTTCAATTTTTCCAAGTTCTGATGTTGGGCGTCTACGTTGTGTGTTTGGGGTGGGGTGAGCCTAATAATACTCACGTGCACATGCAGTCACCTGCACATGTACTGCATGCTACGTTGCTTGGTTTGGTTGGGGTAGGGGAGGGGGGTCATAACATTCTCTTGCACTTGCGCACGTAGTTGATGCTACGTTTCTTGTTGTCACGCATAACATGTTACGCTTCTTGATGTCCCGTTGATACCACGTTACCCTTCTTGTTGTTACAAATTGTACAGAGGCAAGGTGAATGCTGCGCTGATGGCATCAAAGAACATGCTTTAAACTACGTCAATCCACAAGTTTTCTCAAAATCACGGAAAAAAAAAAGTCATCTTACCAAAAGACGATATGGTGAAAACACCAATTCCAAGCAGAAAAAAACATCAAACATCACATTTGACGGGGATGACCGAACGTGAATAGGCACGCAGCCCCTTGGGGTTGCGGTCCCTTCTTTTGCCCAGAGTTTGTGCCTGTCCCCAAAACAAGAATTCCGAAAATGGTCCTTGCTCGACATACATGACTGGAAGAACCATCTGTCCAAAGGCAAACCCTGTCAACGTGGCCAGCCTTAGCTACCCCCATCCATGGCTGATGATTAGATTACTACATCAGCCACCTCAACCGTGTGTTGTATGATACCTGATTCTAGACATCTCACATTGGTATACAATCATCTTGCCAAGTTGCTGTAATTTCATAGCCTGAATGAACCCTCCTTCTGTGTTGGTTCCCCCATGACTGCGCCAGTGACATCATCCACACTGCGCCATCCGCAACGGAAACAGCGACAATGCGCGACGTGAAACATGACCGTGGCTGGGCGGGTTCTAAGACGACAGGGATGATGGCTATCTGATGATTATCATGCCAGTAGTGTCATTTAATGATGCTGAAGCCTTCACGCCGCCCAAAAAAAACACCCTGAACTTGTCAACAGTCAATGTACATGTGTGCAAATCAAAAAACATGTAGGTATGTGGGAATGGTCAACCCCTATTATACCATGGTTGAATGTATTTAAGGGGAGGAACATCCACTTACCAGCTTTTTCTGTGTTCACCAGGGTACCAGGGTTTTGACACCTATATTTGTATATGTGTGTATATACAGTATAATATATATATATATATATTACCATGATTAACCATGTGTGTACGCATCTCTGCATGTCTGGGGTGAGGTCCCTGTGAAGTCGTTGCGCCCTGCCCGCACTCAGCCCAAAAGAGCATGCTAAACCGGCTGCACAACATACTCCGCTTGCGCTGGGTGTCCATGCATGGTTTGCTGCACCTCCCGACTTCAAAAAGGCTCAGAACTGCAATAAGGGGTGCCTTTTCAGGTGCCCCAAACAAAAATGTGAAATTTGTATGTATATATATATTATATATATCATGAATATATCAGCAACTATGGCTAACATTGGCTAACCATGGGTCCCTGGCGGTGACCCAACCCAATTCATCTGTTGTTCGGTCAAAAACCATGGGAGGATCCACGCAGGTGCCCAGGACAGGATTCTCTCAGGTCGACGGCTCCTGGAAGCAGGGGATATAGTAGGGGACCGTAAGGCTGATTGAATCCCCATGAATCCAACGAACCAACTGTCTATCTAATCTCATCTCATCTCATCTTATCTTATCTTATCTAATCTTAACTAATCGAATCTTATCTAATCTCATCTAATCTTATCTTACCTTATCTTATCTTATCTATAGTGTCCCCCAAGAAGATAAAACAAGTTTTTTCAGGATTTTACATCCTGAAAACCGATGGGAAAATGTTGCCCGAAATTTCTGGGAGAAATTTCAGGATGAAAACCTTGCAAATATGGGAGATCCCAGAATGCATGCCGAATCCACAAATAGCTGGGGGCCCCACTGAAGATAGAAAAGCCGAAATGAAGAATTTGATCCCACAATCCATCCCGAATCTGCAAATAGTTTGGGGATATTCACACAGCAGGTGAAAAGTTTCAAGGGTCTAGCGACTCAACATGAAACTAATCTAATCTTATCTAGTCTAACCTAATCTTATCTAATCTCATCTTATCTTACATTATCTTATCTAATCTTAACTCATCGAATCTTATCTAATCTCATCTAAACTCATCTTATCTTACCTTATCTAATCTTAACTAATCGAATCTTATCCAATCTCATCTAATCTCATCTTGTCTTACATTATCTTATCTAATCTTAACTCATCGAATCTTATCTAATCTCATCTAATCTCATCTTATCTTACATTATCTTATCTAATCTTAACTCATCGAATCTTATCTAATCTCATCTAATCTCATCTTATCTTACATTATCTTATCTAATCTTGACTCATCGAATCTTATCTAATCTCATCTAATCTCATCTTATCTTACCTTATCTAATCTTAACTAATCGAATCTTATCCAATCTCATCTAATCTCATCTTATCTTACATTATCTTATCTAATCTTAACTCATCGAATCTTATCTAATCTCATCTAATCTCATCTTATCTTACATTATCTAACCTTAACTAATCGAATCTTATCTAATCTCATCTAATCTCATCTTATCTTACCTTATCTAATCTTAACTAATCGAATCTTATCCAATCTCATCTAATCTCATCTTATCTTACATTATCTTATCTAATCTTAACTCATCGAATCTGATCTAATCTCATCTAATCTCATCTTATCTTACATTATCTTATCTAATCTTAACTCATCAAATCTTATCTAATCTCATCTAATCTCATCTTATCTTACATTATCTTATCTAATCTTAACTCATCGAATCTTATCTAATCTCATCTAATCTCATCTTATCTTACATTATCTTATCTAATCTTGACTCATCGAATCTTATCTAATCTCATCTAATCTCATCTTATCTTACCTTATCTAATCTTAACTAATCGAATCTTATCCAATCTCATCTAATCTCATCTTATCTTACATTATCTTATCTAATCTTAACTCATCGAATCTTATCTAATCTCATCTAATCTCATCTTATCTTACATTATCTTATCTAATCTTAACTCATTGAATCTTATCTAATCTCATCTAATCTCATCTTATCTTACATTATCTTATCTAATCTTAACTCATCGAATCTTATCTAATCTCATCTAATCTCATCTTATCTTACCTTATCTAATCTTAACTAATCGAATCTTATCCAATCTCATCTAATATCATCTTATCTTACATTATCTTATCTAATCTTAACTCATCGAATCTGATCTAATCTCATCTAATCTCATCTTATCTTACATTATCTTATCTAATCTTAACTCATCAAATCTTATCTAATCTCATCTAATCTCATCTTATCTTACATTATCTTATCTAATCTTAACTCATCGAATCTTATCTAATCTCATCTAATCTCATCTTATCTTACCTTATCTAATCTTAACTAATCGAATCTTATCCAATCTCATCTAATCTCATCTTATCTTACATTACCTTATCTAATCTTAACTAATCGAATCTTATCTAATCTCATCTCATCTAATCTTACCTTATCTTATCTAATCTTAACTAATCGAATCGTATCTAATCTCATCTCATCTAATCTTACCTTATCTTATCTAATCTTAACTAATCGAATCTTATCTAATCTCATCTAATCTTACCTTATCTTATCTTATCTATAGTGTCCCCCAAGAAGATAAACAAGTTTTTTCAGGATTTAACACCCTGAAAACCGATGGGAAAATGTTCACCCGACATCCTGAAAACCGACGGGAAAATGTTGCCCGAAATTTCTGGGAGAAATTTCAGGATGAAAACCTTGCAAATATGGGAGATCCCAGAATGCATGCCGAATCCACAAATAGCTGGGGGGATACTGAAGAATTTGATCAGCCGAAATGAAGAATTTGATCCCACAATCTATACATCCCGAATCTGCAAATAGTTTGGGGATATTCACACAGCAGGTGAAAAGAAGCCACAGGCTTTTTAGAAGCGACTCAACATGAAACGATCACAGCTGTAGGCTCGGGAAATGGGAAAAGTGCGCTATTTACAGAATTTCAGTTGTTCCAAGTTTTTCTATCTTTAGTATTGTCTGCATATATGTGGGAAAAAATCATAATTGGATCATTTTTTTATGGCTTGAAACTTTTCTATCTTTAGTATCGCCTGGAAATTTACAGGGAATTGTGCACTTAAATCATCAAAATTGAGGAAATCGTGAAAAATAACAGTCGATACTAAAGATAGAAAAGTTTGCAAACCTGAAAAAAAAAAGCGTCGTTTTTCAGGCTGTAACTTTTCTATCTTGTCAGGGAACGCTATAATCTTACCTTATCTAATCTTATCTTATCTTATCTAGTCTAACCTAATCTTATCAAATCTAATCTTATCTAATCTTATCAAATCGTATCTTATCTAACCTAATATTATCTAATCTAATCAAATCTTATCTAATTTTATCTAACCTAAACTTATCGAAGCTTATATTATCAAATCAAATCTTATCTAATTTAATCTTGTCTTACCTTACAAATGTTATCTAATCTAATCTTATCTAATCCAATATTATCTAATCATATCTTTTATAATCTTATCTTATCTGATCTAATCTAATCTTATCTAACCTTACCTTATCTAATATTATCTAATCTTATCTTTTCTTATCTGGTATACTGGTATTATCTTATCTAACCTAATCTGTTCCAGTCTTATGTAATCAATCTAATCTGATCTTCTCTCATCTGATCTATGATCTAATCTTACCTTATCTAAGCTTATCTAATCAAATCTTATCTTATCTAGTCTAACCTAATCTTATCAAATCTCATCTTATCTTGTCTTATCTAATCTAATCTTATCTAATCAAGTCGTATCTTATCTTATCTTATCTTATCAAATCTAATCTTATCCAATCTAATCCAATCTAATCTTATCTTATCGAATCTTGACAGGGTTGGCAGCGTGGTTCCGGAACGAATCTTAAGAATCTATACATATATATATATATCTATCTAGGCTATCTAGGCCATCTAGGCTATCTAAGCTATCCAGGCTATCCAGACTATCTATCGAGCTATCTATCTATAAAAATGTACTGACAAACAAACCTGGCGAGCTGGAAAAAACCCTGGGAAATCCCCTGTAAAATGATGGATTTTGCCTTGGGCAACTGCCTCCTTTTTCGTGGGGGGCCACTGCGTGGTCCAGGTTGAAGCTACTACAGTAGTTTGTTGGAAACGCAACAAAAATGAACAAAGAGTTTCATTTTTGAAGCGTGTATATGTCCATGTATACATACGCACATAAAACTGTATACCTATAAATGTACATATGTATGTATGTATGTATGTATGTATGTATGTATCTATGCTATGTACGTACGTACGTACGTACACGCCGTACGTATGTATGTATGTGTATACGAACTCTGGCCTTGTATATATATATGTATATATGTATATATATATATGTATCTATGCGTATATACGTATATATATATATGTGTATACGTATATATATATACGTATATGTTTATGTGTATATATGTATATATGTATGTATGTATATATGTATGTATGTATATATGTATATGTGTATATATGTATGTATGTATATAATATATGTATATGTGTATATATGTATATATGTATATATGTATATTATATATGTATATGTATATATATATATGTATATGTCTATATGTCTATATGTGTATATATGTATATGTGTATATATGTATATTTGTATATATGTATATATGTATACATGTATATATGTATATATGTATAGATGTATAGATGTATAGATGTATATATGTATAGATGTATATGTATACATGTATACATGTATATATATATATGTGTGTATATATATATGTATATGTATATATGTATATATGTATATGTGTATACGCGCACAACATATATCAACATTCAACATATTGAGACATGTGCTAGGACGATTATGAAGTCTAATCAAGCAGCGAATGGTAAACCAGCCACACTACGTACCAGCCAGCTGCTTCACGAACTGGTTGGGAACCAACTCGTTGCAACCCCTGATATCGGGCGTTGGTTTAACCATTTGGAGGTTTCCTAAAATAGGGGTACCCCCAAATCATCCATTTTAGTAACATTTTCCCTTGTAAACCATCCAGCTATTGGGGTACCTCCATTTATGGAAACCCCCATGCCCCATTTGAGGAGCCCAAGATTCCACCTTGGAACCTATCCCAACCGGGCCCAATTGTGGCCTCACATCACCGCGCAGATGCAGTGGCCTCTTCAGGTTTGAACCAGCAGTAACGGATACAGGAACAGAAACAGGATGATTGGTACATCGAAAACTGTCAGAAGTATGGATCAAATATCAAAACCTTTCAACACTTACAGATTGGGACACCTTTTCTATCGCCACACCATGTCCAACTACCCCTGGGGGTCCAACAAAAATGTTGACTATTTACCAACTTCAGGGGTCATTTCAGTCGGATTTGCGTGAGCGAGGTAGTTGACTCCGTAGTAATTTGAATTACTCATCATTCCATTGGGTGTCAAAAAAATTGAACCCTCAATCCTCCGCTTCCCCACGGTAAACCCCCTAACTGTTATGCAAATTGGATGGTCACACGAAAACCGTGAGTTGATCTGTGACCAAAAATGCCAAAAATGTGGGGTCGTTTCTTTCGACCCCGCTTGTGGGCCCTCATACACTTTACCTGGAAATGGCCTCAATGGCGACCAATCTTGTGGGTCCGTTGTTTGCGGAATGTTGATCCATCTGTAAGGGGCCGTGTCGGTGATGACATCGGCGAGTGACATTGTGATTCTTCAAGTGTCCAAAATGGTGGTAATTTGCATATGTTCGATTTCCTTCATCAAATTCATGGTTCATTTTCTATGGAAGGGCTACCTAAATATTTGGAAATTGTGTGCTTCACCAAAACGAAACTGTCATTGATTGATCCCAGTCCTATTTGCAAAAGTTTGCCACTTTTGTTTTTCAGCCACAACGTTCGCAAGAGAACGCACAGTGGCATAGCATAACGTATGTGTGGAAGTGCAAGAGAACGCATTGTAGCACGACGTATGCGTGAAAGTCCAAATGAACGTTTTTAGCCCACCCCATCCCAGCCCCTCACCCCCCAGAAACATCAACACGCGCATGGACTCTTACGGGCGTTGACACCTAATAATTGAATCCATTCAAGTGCTCATCTCAAACAAGACTGGAATAGAAGATAGTAGAAGAAGTGTTTTGGACATGTGTAAAAGAAAGCAAGGGACACACAAATTTATTTGGTCAAGCGTTCGAGTTTGGCCCCTTGGGCCAACCAAATGGCCTTTTCATGAAGAGAATGAGGCGATGAAACCATGGAAAGAGGGAAGTAAAGCGAGAGAACCGCTGAATCCACGGGGAGACGCCGCTGAATCCAGTCGCTTTTGAAAAACTTATGATCGCTTGACCAACGTCTAATTAATGGGATATCATATGCTAGTAAAATAAATGATTCCTACGATTACTATGGTTACTATGAATCATACGATTACTATGGTTACTGTTACTACTACAATTACTATAATTACTACGACTGCTATGATTTCTATGATTTCTATGGTGACTACGGTTACAATGATTACTATGATTACTACGATTATTCTGACTACTCTGATTACTTTGATGCACCATGATTACTATGATCACGATGATTGCCACAATTGCTGAAATCACTATCATTACTATGATTTCTATGGCAAATCGCTTGATCGCTTGAGATCATTAAAGAACGCAGGGTGATCACGTTCAAAGAGCACCCATTATTACTATTACCAAGGATTATTCATTACTATGATTAACGATGATACTAATGAGATTAATTAACCCAAATACCATAGACCATCCTCAATGGGAGTTGGACGCTGCTTCTGGCATTCACCTACCATTGGCAAATGGCGAACCGTTCTAAATCATCCCAAGCAGGGCTATTTTACCATGAATTATTCGCAATATGAACATCTATGACTATGGATCATATGTATACATGTGTATATATATATATACATATACATATATATATATATCATAGTATTTATATATATATATATTATGCATAGTTTTGGTTTGTTTGATTATTTTTTCTAATTTAGCTTCACCGTGCAGCCCTATGTCATGACACCCTTAAATTTATCCCCACCAGGGCCCCCAGCCAATGGGACCCGGCTTGGTCATGCGTTTGTACGACTGGCAGGTCGTAAGCTGGAAGTCATTTGGGGATGGGTCAATCAATGGATTGGTTTAAGGGAAAATCTTAACCGGAAACCATAGATTGTTCCATTAAAGATATTTAAATATGGGGGTTTCCGGGGTTTCCTGTAAATTTTCCCTTAAACCAATCCATTGAGTCAAGTTACCTATGAAAATACCATATGACTGGGTTTTTTTAACCATCCATAAGCCAGCTATGACTTGGGGTAGGGATTCCAATGTCAATGTCCCAGTACTGAGTAAATCCCAATGACATTAATCCTGTGTTCCCATTGGTGGCTTGAAGAGACTGTTTATTACCAAGATACAATTCCAGTAAAGCACATGCACGCAAACAATTCATTGGAGATGGTTCGGATACATATATATATACATATACATACATATATGCATATATATATATGTAAAGACAACTATATATATATACAAATATATATATATACACAAATATGTATGTGTATATATATATTGTATCATATATATTATATTATACCATATGATACGATATTATAATACTTTTATACTATATTATCAATTGGAATTCCAGGATCCTAAAATGGAGGTACTGTACCATATAAGGCCATATTTTGGGGGTATATCCCCTTACATAGACCTTATATATGGTAGGTACCTCCGATTTAGGTTCCTGAAATGGCCATTGATATTATATCATATATATATACTATTATACTATACTATACTATACTATACTATATTATATTATATATATCATATCATATCACATCATATCCTATTATATTTTATTTTATTTTATTTTATCATATGATATTATATCATATCATATCATATTATATATTATATATATATACAATTTTACATTGGGGGTTTAAGTTTAAAGATATGTGGATGATAACCAAAAACACCCTTCATGAATACTATGTAATATCCACTTCTTGGTGGTTGAACCAGCTCGAAAAACACCAGTTTCAGGACGGGATGGAGATGAAGAATATCCAACCACCGTATTTCAGCGCGTGAAAATTGGATGGTGAAACCCAGTTCCATACGGATGATAACCCATATTAATGAGTGATCAGTGATCCATAATATATGATGATTAGTTACAATCTGAATTGTGTCCAAAAGTTTGAGATATTGAAGATGGTCTTCCTATTTTCAACTGCGATTTTTCGTATTGACAGACTACCAAACGTACCTACAGTTAAGTTGGGTGATAGGTTAATGTGGTAATCTGTCGCCACCCAAGCCATGTTCAAAGGTACGGTCAACAATCCTCCAACTGGCCGATAGCCCATGCTAACCCCAAGCTGAGTCCATGTCAACTACCCCAAAGTTGGGACTTACGTCTGTTGTTTGTTGGGACATTCATTCATTCTCAGTACTCCCTGAAGAATGAAGATTTTGAAGATGTTCCCAATGGAGCTATCAACCAACTCCCAGTTATCTCATTTGCATCCGGTGAGGAGACCCAACATTAGGCATGAAATCATCCAGCTTAGGGGGAGTTACGTTCGTTTGGCCCAGAGCCACCATGTTCATTTTTCCTTATCTCTGCCAAGATTCGATGGTTGCAACATCTCTGGCAGTTCCAGGGTGAAACGTATCATACTTTCGTTTCTGTTTCAATCCGTCCATGGGTGGTGCAAAAATGGACTCCCAAGAGCCAAGCCCGGCGCGCCTGAATAAACTTCAGTTGCCTCGCATTGATGGCTCCTTTTTGCGTCTCTCGAATTTTATCGACCTCGTTACCGCGTGGCAAGAGTTGGGAGTGTTTGGTTCAAGGGCCATCACATTCCCTTCCAATGAGGGAAACAATCTTCAGAAGCCCGTTCCATAAAAATGGGAGCATTCAGTTTGGGATTCTCATCCAAGTATCACCCAAAAAGGAAGCGGCAACAAAGCATGGGCTGACGAACAGAACCTTTCTATACCTTACTGGGGAGTTTCAATGAAGTCTGACAATGTTTCGACCCACTGTTGTGGCTGGTCTCCCCATGTGCTGTGGGTCTATTCTCATGTTCGCAGGTTCACGCCATGTTTATTGGAAATCTCGCATTTTTCATGCCGGTTCTTGCCACAGTTCGCGTTCTTTACAAATCCCATTCATCATTGGATTGGCCCAAGGGAATACTTATAGGAAACGATGGATTTACCAGCTAACAAAGGATTTTCTGTAAAAAAAAAAGTCCAATTCTGGGACTTCAGTTTCATGCTCTCTGACACTTGGTTCCCTCAGACCAGTGGCTATCCAACTGGTGAACTGCTGAACTGCGGCAATGATGGCTGTTCTTGGATCCTTTGCAAAAACAAACAGTTCCTGGATACAATTGATTCCCTGTCAACATCGCGAAAAGAATCAAAGCACCTTTTGCCATCTATCTCCCATTCACCCATTTGGTGTACCCAGTTTGGTCGCTAATTCCCCAATTTTCATCAGTCAAGCCGTACTCCCATTCAGGGCTCGCACCGCATCCATTGGGTCGATGGAAGTCATTTCGATCAGAGCAACCACCGCCATTACGGGGGCCTCAGCTGCTCGGTGGGGATCAGCCTCCGATTTCTAGTCGAAAATTGAAAAAGATGTGGTTCACCACCAGATCATCATTGGTTATATACCCCTTCTATCCCCATTTGGGATGTATTGATTAAACCACCATTTTGGTTTGTTAAATCCCTGTTCTTGATGGTTGAATCTCCAGTAACTTGAGTGTATCTAAGTTTATTGACCATCATTTGGGGATTCTTAAAATGGGGGGGATCCCCAAAAAACAAGGGTTTCAATACTAAAACGGTCAACTTTGGATGATTTGGGGGCACCTCATTTTAGGAAACCGCCATTTCCTGGTTGATCTTAATTTCTTTTGGTTGATAAGCATAGTTATAACATGTGATAACCATGTATTATAGTGAGATATAATGGGAACTTTAAAGAAACACATATCTGACCTACAGGGCTCCAGGCTCTGCCGAGACCGGCCACACAATGGACAGCCACGACGCCAGTATCAGCCTCGGCGGCAGCAAATTATGATGCAGTGAATATGTTTGTATGTGTGTATATATATATACACATGTATTTATATATACACATGTATTATTGGTCGATTATGTTTGGATTTCACACATTCTTCATTTAAAATCGTATTCCCCAAAGATATTCCCACCATCCAGGCTCCGTCGTCCACTGCTGAGCTCAACGCCGGGTCCTTTGGCCGGTATCTTTGGCAAATGAGGCCTCAGTGAAAACTTGCGAAACATCGAAGAATCCAAGATAATTAACATATACATATATATATATATATAACAGCAATATTGCATATATATATATACATATATGAACATATATATAACAGCGAAAATTGGATGAACACTGAACACTTGTAGAAAAATTGGGATCTCATCCAATGGCGCTTCACAAGATGGTGATTCCTAAAGAAGCACAAAGAAGCACCGAAGTGAAAAACATCACCTTGGGTGGGGCCCCTAAACTATAACTTGCTTTATAAGTCCAATTTCACTATGGTTTATGGATGAATAAATGTCATATAGTATTCATGGGATTATCTTAACGAAGTCTAAGAATTGAGAATTGTCAAAAACATGGCTGCGAATTGGTGGATAAGAACAATCGTCATATTCTTTCCAAAATGCTGATCAGCATCGATTGTTGTTGAACTACCAACAGTTGGTGATACTGGATATCGTCCATAACCGTTATGATCAACTATTTGAACTACCCTTTGGTAATCAAATGTGGCAATTGGAAATCCCCTATACATTCAAATGGATGGTCAAATAGAAAAATCATTGATGAATGATGGATTTTCCATTGCTACCGTTGATTACTGTTTGGTGGCGAATTCCACATGTGTCCCCTCTAGTGCTCGACATCGGAACGATTGATGGAGCCTGGCATTGTTGGAAACAACCGATCGGCTGGCGGCTGGCAAATCAAACAGCACACGGTATGTACATTTGACACATATATGTATATATATATATATATATATACGTATGTAAATATGTGTATGTATGTGTGTGTGTGTGTGGGTGTGGGTGTGGGGGGGGGGGCAACCCCTGTTCCGAAGGGCTTTCTTCACATGTCCAATTTTTAGTTTCAGTTCCCAATTTACAAGCAGGGGCACACGGCATCCTTGACCCACCGTGTGCAACGAAGCTACGGTCTTGGATGGGATATCAGGGCTGATCACCCTGACGTACCTGCAGTTGGTCATGATGTTTTCTCATTATTCAAGCTTGTTGATGCATTTTCGGTCAGTCTTTTGTCATATGCATGAATAATTCGAGAAATCGGAGTCCGTTACGCATTTTTCAGTTTTTTCAGTTTTTACCAATTTCTGCGACTTTTGTCCAAAGTGGACAAAGACGGCCTTTCTGAACTCAGTTCAGATACCCTATCGGGAATCAAAAGACTCATAGACGAGATACGGTCTTTCAAGTGTGTTTTCGGCAGAGATTCCGTCATGGTCCTGTCGTGATCCGGTAACTGCCGGCGTGTGAACAGTATCCTTCTGATTTGGCTTCGGCCCTCAACTTTTTTCACCACCAAAAAACGGGGGTATGTCTGGTCCTTGTCCAGAGAAAAACAACAAGGCAATACCACTGGGTCGTTTTGACCATGAATCGTAGCCATCGGTATTTCTTTGAACCGTATCCGATATGATTTGGGACTAATTTTCCTTTCCGTCCCCTCGAGATGAGTAATTCGTGTTACGGAGTTCCACTTTCCAATGGAGATCGAAGATCTCCATGGAAATTGTCGTGCATGTTTTCTCAGGCGTTGAAGAATCTCTGAAAAATCTCTGAAAATCTCTGATTGCACTTTGTGCCTCTGATTTACTCTGATTCACTCTGATTTACTCTGAACATTCAGGGTTATTCCTGAACAAAGGCTTTCGGGCCCTCCTCTGAAACAACTATGAGTCGTCAACAAAAGGCCAAAAAAGAACAAAAAAGAACAAAATGCACTAACAGAAGAACCAGCAATAGAACATTTCGATTTACTCGTAGGACGAATCTGTGAGAGTTTCGATGCAGTGTTTTCACGGTACCTCAGCTTTCCTTCTCTGTAAAGACATTCTGGCTCAACTGACATGTTTTTCATGTTTTTCATGTTCATTCAAGAAGCCAGACATTGAAAAACGTAACACACGTAGTTACTTGTACAGTTGACTTTTTAATTGTATGTGGGCATGGTTTTCCATTTTCCATTTTCCATTTTCGTCACGTAGAGTTGCAGCCATGTCATACAATGTGTATTTCATTGCAGGGGACTACAGCCGTCAGGCGGCAAAAGCACCACCGCCTCGAGCACCGGCTGCCGTGGTTTCGACGTTGCGACCCACAAGTGAGGTCCGACCTGCCCTGCCAATTACAGATGGTATTGCACGCTTTGACCCCCCTAGGAGACCACCGGGACCAAGGTCTGTAGTCCTTGAAGGTGCACAGAAAATCGGTAGACCTCCAGCCGCTCCGAGCAGTTTGAGACCTTTACAACCTCCACCACTGAGATCCAGATCTTCTCGATCCCGTAGACCTCGTCAAACGAGATCTAGATCCGATAGCCGTGCACGATCTCGGTCCCCAGGACCTAGTGTCAGTGAAGTTCGATCAGAGGCTCGCTCTTTACAGCAAGCCCATCATACATACCCACCAGGGATCGTAGTGCTCCGAATACATCTTTGAGTACGCCTTTAGGCAGTGCTCCTTGTAATTCGTTTTCGATTCCGAGCACGCCGTCAGGCCATGTCCCGCTAAATGATCATGAGTATTCCTTGTTTGAAATCCTTTTGAATCAATAAGTCAAGGAGCATCCCACTTCTGAAGCCTTTTTGCAACATGTAGCCAAGCTACTGGCACAGGCTGACATTTTGTCACAAGATTTGGGACCCATGAGAATGGCCAAGTATGATCCCAGCTACTACGGATCGAATCAGGGATCTGACCAACCGGCTCCAATGGAGCATTTTTACCTTTTGCCGATCTCAGTTTTGTATAATAGAGCTAACCTTCCAGAAGGGATGCCACCGCCACCAAGACGAGCGGCACCAGACAGAGGCCTCGATGAAATCATTCATCTGGCCTTCACACATGCCACAAAATACTTGGTAATTTTGTTGCCATCACAAACGTGGCCGCATGTGGGTGATACACACCCACAGCCACTATTTGACAGGCATTGCTTGGCGATCGGATACTCAAGCTCCGGTCAGGTTTTTTGAATTTCATTCAGCTTGATTTTTCATTCGATATTGAATTAAACTTGTCATTGGACTGAATGCCATAATGGCTCAGATCATCACTTCTACCTTGTCGACCGATTTTCTTGAGCAGGCTCAAAAGTCGTGCTCATTTAATTCAACACACGTACCCGTAGTCACCAACCTCAAAGTCTTTGCATGAATTAGCACCGCTGCATGTACAGACAAGAATTCATTTTTCAGACATTGACAGCGTATGGCCCTGCCATTTCTCCATTTTGAAAGCTAGTTACGCACTGATTTGAATTTCCGTCAGATTAGAAGTGCAGGACTCGGAAGTTAGACCTCTTTGACACTGTAATATTTGGCCGTGACCACAATGAACGATCGTGGAGCAGTACGTTTCGACATTTTGATTCAACTTTGTTTCGAACATCTTGTAGTCAGCTGCGTCGATACGTCGACAATAGGTTCCTCATTGTACAGCAGAGACCACCTTCAGACCTCCGTTTCTCAAGTCTTTACAGACTTGGATTTTAGTGGCAGTCCAGTTAAACTGGAACTTGTTTTCCTTGCATTCTCATGGTGCATCGGGCTCAAAAGTCGTGCTCAGTTAATTCAATACTCGTAGTCACAAACCCGAACTTCTTTGCATAAATTAGCACCGCTGTATGTACAGACAGGATTTCCATCTTCAGACATTGACATGTCTCGCTATTGCGATTTCTCCATTGTGCAAGCTTGTATCGCACTGATTTGGAATTCGCGTTAGATTTCTCAAGAATTTCAATTCTTGACGCGAATTCATTCTTCAGACATTGACAGTGTTTGGCCCTGCCATTTCCTCATTTTACAAGCTTGCTTCACATTCATGTGGCAAAGCCTGCAGAAATGTTTGGCTTTTCCCTGTTATACAAGCTTGTTTCACACTCATGTGGCAAAGCCTGCCGAAACGTTTGGCGTTAGATCCGAAGTGAAAGAATCGGAAGTCAGACATCTTTGACACTGTCAAATTTGGCAGTGGCCACATTGAACAATCGTGTAGCATTACCTTTCAAAACCTAAATGTTTCAACCTTGTTTTGATCATCGAGTAGTGTAGTCAGATACATTGACCGCCCATCAATCCATGACGGATCGACAATAAGCTTCTCATTGCACAGAAAAGACCACCTTCAGACCTCCGTTTGTCAAGTCTTTACAGACTTGGATTTTAGTGGCAGTCCAGTTGAACTGGAACTTGTTTTCCTTGCATTCTCACTGTGCATCGGGCTCAAAAGTCCTGCTCATTTAATTCAATACTCGTAGTCACAAACCCGAACTTCTTTGCATAAATTAGCACCGCTGTATGTACAGACAGTATTTCCATCTTCAGACATTGACAGTGCCTGGCCCTTGCCATTTCTCCATTTTGAAAGCTAGTTACGCACTGATTTGAATTTCCGTTAGATTAGAAGTGCAGGACTCGGAAGTTAGACCTCTTTGACACTGTAATATTTGGCCGTGACCACAATGAACGATCGTGGAGCAGTACGTTTCGAAATTTTGATTCAACCTTGTTTCGAACATCTTGTAGTCAGCTGCGTCGATACGTCGACAATAGGTTCCTCATTGTACAGCAGAGACCACCTTCAGACCTCCGTTTCTCAAGTCTTTACAGACTTGGATTTTAGTGGCAGTCCAGTTAAACTGGAACTTGTTTTCCTTGCATTCTCATGGTGCATCGGGCTCAAAAGTCGTGCTCAGTTAATTCAATACTCGTAGTCACAAACCCGAACTTCTTTGCATAAATTAGCACCGCTGTATGTACAGACAAGATTTCCATCTTCAGACATTAACATGTCTCGCTATTGCGATTTCTCCATTATGCTAGCTTGTTCCGCACTGATTTGGATTTTGCGTCAGATTAGAAGTGTAGGAGTCGGAAGTCAGACATCTTTGACACTGTCGAATTTGGCCATGACCACAACCAACGGTCGTGGAGCAGTACGTTTCAAATTTTGATTCAACCTTGTTTCGATCATCTTGTAGTCAGATACGTTGATAATTCGACAATAGGTTTCCCATTGTACAGAAAAGACCACCTTCACACCTTCAGACCTCCGTTTCTCAAGTCTTTACAGGCTTGGACTTTAGTGGCAGTCCAGTTGAACTGGAACTGGTTTTTCATTGCGTTCTCATCCTGCCTCTCACACATTGAGTGTCTGGCCCTGCTTTTTTTTTTCCTCGTTGTGCAAGCTTGTTTCGCATTTTTTCATAGTCCAAGTCCCCACCGGATTTTTAATCACAGCCTTTTCGCATTAGCATATGTACAGAAAAGTTTTAATCGATCCGACGTTTTCTCCACTTACCGTATTTTTCAGCCAGATGAAACAGCACGTTACGATGATTGTTTGCGACAACACGGCTTTCAAGTGGGGGGTCACCCGGTATCCGAGGTGTTTTGACCACCTGTGAACCTGTCCCTTTTTGCCTGCACTTGTGATTCTGACCCGGAGTCAGTACCGGATGTGCACCAAATTCGAGATTGTGTATCCGCGGGATCTGCCCGTCTCAGAATGAGTGGACTCAAAAACCCGGGCTCATCTAATTCGAATAATACGTTGAAAGACGCACTGTTGAATATCTTCAACCTGACATATGTCAGATTAGAGATTGCGTCTCTGCGGGATCACAATGACGGGCTTGAAAAGCCCGGCTCATTTAATTCAAAAATACACGTGTCCGACCAGTTTGATTTCCAGTAGCTTGACGCAGCTGGGCGTCTTATATGTACAGAAAAGGTTTTTCCCAACCTGATAACCAGCGCAAGTAAATATTGCTGCTGTCCGTTTTGCCCCCGATATCTTCATGGACTTGCATTTTTCTCATTACATATCTTGCCTCTATGTGGGCTCATTTTTGTAATGCCTTCCTGATTCGTTTCTCAGACTTTCGCCATGAAATCACTTTGGAGTTTGCGGGACCAGTTTTTCAAGATCACCGTTGCTGAAAGCAACGGATGCTATGTTTTGGCGACATACGGCCTTTGTGTGTGGGGGCAACCCCTGTTCCGAAGGGCTTTCTTCACATGTCCAATTTTTAGTTTCAGTTCCCAATTTACAGGCAGGGGTCACTCCGACTCAGAATGAGTGGATTGAAAAAGCCGGGCTCATTTACTTCGAAAATACACGTATCCGACCAGTTTAATTTCCAGTAGCTTGACGCAGCTGGGCGCCTTATATGTACAGAAAGGTTTTTCCCAACCTGACGTCGATCAAGCACTCAACCAGCGCAAGTAAGTATTGTTGCTGTCCGTGTTGTCCCGATATCTTCATGGACGTGCATTTTTGTCATTGCATTTTTCTCATTACATTTCTTGCCTCTATGTGGGCTCATTTTTGTAATGCCTTCCTGATTCGTTTCTCAGACTTTCGCCATGGAATCATTTTGAAGTTCGCGGGAACAGTTTTTTCAAGATCACAGTTGCTGAAAGCAACGGGTGATATATTTTCGCGACATACGGCCTTTGTGTGTGGGGGCAACCCCTGTTCCGAAGGGCTTTCTTCACATGTCCAATTTTTAGTTTCAGTTCCCAATTTACAAGCAGGGGCACACGGCATCCTTGACCCACCGTGTGCAACGAAGCTACGGTCTTGGATGGGATATCAGGGCTGATCACCCTGACGTACCTGCAGTTGGTCATGATGTTTTCTCATTATTCAAGCTTGTTGATGCATTTTCGGTCAGTCTTTTGTCATATGCATGAATAATTCGAGAAATCGGAGTCCGTTACGCATTTTTCAGTTTTTTCAGTTTTTACCAATTTCTGCGACTTTTGTCCAAAGTGGACAAAGACGGCCTTTCTGAACTCAGTTCAGATACCCTATCGGGAATCAAAAGACTCATAGACGAGATACGGTCTTTCAAGTGTGTGTATGTAGGTGTATATACATATATATATACAATATTGCAGATACATTATATTGTTATAAGTATAGATTGCACCTTAATTATATGATATATATTATATATACATGTGCGAGCCACAAGGATTGGGATGATTGGCAAATGCCCAGAAGGCGAATGGCACTTTTTCAGCATCCAGGTCTCCCGGCCGTTCCATTTGAGAATCAGATCCTGCAAAATCTGCGGAACTCAGAAAATCGTTTTTGATCTCTAGAAACATCCAGAAATCCTCCGTGCCAATTTCTTCTAATTTCATCTTATGGTGGATATTGGTGTATATAAATCTACAGAACTTTATCCCTCAAGTCTATTCTCGGTGCCAAAACAACTAGGAGTCGATTGGATTTCTTCCACGCAGGTCTGTGGCTGACACCTCGGATGCGAACTAGAAAAATCGAATATCATTTTGCTTGGCCTTCATCCATGGTATACAACCAATAAGTATGTCACATATTTAGATGTTATCTATTGTTATCCAACACTGAACTACATGATATGGTCATTCTTGGAACCATGGGCCAAACTCATCACCCTCCCAACATCCCCCAGCTTCCCCCAGCTCCCCCAGCTCCTCGGGAGGAGCAGCGCCATCCGGAAAAGTCATTTCGTGGACCTGGCGGTTGCGAGTTTCGCCAAAGGCTGGCCCCAGAATGCTGGAGAAAAGTGTGATATGTCTTGGGGATATCATGGGGATATACTGAATAACCATGACTACATTTTAAAAAAAAAATATATATATATATATATGTATATGTATATACATATATATATATATACATATATTCGGGATTTAATAGGGTTGTAATAGGGACTGTGTGATATTTCATGGGGATATCATGGTGATATTTCACCAACACTATCCATGTGGGTGTAGTACCGGCGGTTGGTAATCAAACATGGCAATTCCAAATCTCCGTTTACAGATGATATTCTCATTAAAACCTCCATTTTTGATGGGATTTCCCGGCTACCGGAGGGTATATCCATGCATCCATGTATATATATATATATATATATGGGTATGGGTCAATACCTAGGGATACCATTTTTAGGGGGATGAACATCCATTTACCAGCTATTTTGGGGTTCACTAGGTACCAGGGTTTTGACCCATCCCCATATATCCCGATGTCAACTGGAATTACAATGGCCATTACTTGTGCTAACCACGGACATAACTTGATATAACCCAGTTTTGGCTCGAGAGCAATGTTGGTTTGGAAATTTGGGCAAGTGCCGTGCTGGATTTAAAAGGTAGATATGACACGTCTCTTGGATGGGCCGGACATGGCCCAAAAACTTGGATTCTATGTTACATCTCGTGCAGATGGGGTGGTAAAGTGTATCATCCCAGTCCGCCGTGTGAAGTGGCACCTTAATGCCCACTTTCTCAAAAAGCTCGGGTGAATACGTTGGTTCGCAAGTTCGTACCTGGCTGTGCGATGCATATCGACATAAATGACCCATAAATGACCCATAAATGACCCATAAATGACCCATAAATGACCCATAAATGACCCATAAATGACCCATCGATATCCGGTGAAAACACATGGATTGTCCTTCGCCGGGGCCATGGAGCTGTAAGATGCTGTAAGCTCACCGGGAAAATGCCCCTCCTATGAATAAATCATCTGTTGGCCATATTAAGTAACCCCCAAAAAAGTGCCGAAAAGTGGTTAAAACCTAGCAACTGTTGGCGGAAAAGATCATCTATACCATCCCGGAAGCTCTATTTTTGGGGTGATTACCAAAAACACCTTCGAAATGGGGAAGTTTTGGAGATTGATCATCGAAACATGTTGGTTTCACCAGGAGAACTTGGGTTGGGCCTATTGGGGGCGAGGTTTTTTCTCCACCATTAGCAACCGTGGTTGAATCGACCATCCAACTGGAACCAACGGCACCGTGTTCTTCCTCTGGAAATGAACCACTTTCAGAATGATTCACCATAATAATTTATCTATATTAATCTGTGATATAAATATACCATTAGTGACATATATAAAGTGTGGGTAAAACAATGCCATAAACCAGTTCCCAGTCATCAACATAAATTTATAGGTGGTTTGGAAACCATTCCCAGTCATGGGTGGTTTATGGCATTCCACCATAGGGATGATCATGAAAATCTTCGGCAGATATCCAGCCCCAATGTTAAAAGGGAAATGGGTTGTACCATGCGCCAACTGCGTTGTGATTGGGTTAACTTGATGTAACTAGATTATGTAACTAGATTATGTAACTAGATTATGTAACTCTTATGTAACTAGATTATGTAACTCTTAATTATGTAACTCTTAATTATAGACATGGAACCCCCAAATTGGCCATGGCAAAACATGATCAGCATCCAAAGCCCCATTGAGTTCCCCTGGCAAGATTCATCTGGCATCGTAAAATCATGGTCCCCCTCAGGTGTTATAAATAGGCAAGGGTACTGATGGCACCAATCATCGTTTATATACCCTCTGGTAAACATAAAAACTGATGGGAAAATCATCATTTTTTAATGGGAAAACTCACTATTTCGACTGGGCCATTTTCAATAGCTATGTTAGATTACCAAAGGGTATATTATGGTATATTTATATCCATTCTATCACCAGATTTTTGGCTAAATCACCTCAAAGGAGAACTAGTGCACCACGTTGGGCACGACATCAGTCACTCCACACGCTTGGAGCTCCTGAACATACCTAGCCGCCAAAAGGTGCTTGGTGTGCAATTGATTCAGGAAAAAATCATGGAAAAGCTTGACCAGGTTTAATAAACACCATGCCAAAATGTGGGAATTGAGACACACCCAAGTTTCAGTGAAGAAAAACAGCCATGGGGATCTCTCCGGGTCGCCGCTGGCATCCGAAACAAAAAAAAAACACCCGCGCTGTCCCTCGGCCCCCAGGCAGGTGTGAATTCTCATCGCATGGAGCGTCCATGATGACGATCTTGAACTTGCCTTACCGAAGCGAGAAAGGCGGTACAGGATGGTACAGGGACAATCTGAATGGCTGGAAAATGTCCCAATGCTGAATGAACTCTATAGACTTACCATCTGGTTATTTAACATAACCATGGAAAATCACCATCTTTAATAGGTAAACCATCTATAAATGGGCCATCTATACCATGGCTATGTTAAATAACCAGAGGGTATATCATGATTTTTAGATGATTACCGGAGAAATTAAAAAATGGTGGAGAATGGGTAATGGGCCACGGACATATCCATCCCATCTAAAAATGGGTGCTTTTCCCGTTAAAGTAGCTGTAGTTTACTTCATAGTGACCAGGCAAGTCCCTCCAGAAGTCAGAGAAGGTAATGGAAAACGACCATTTTCAGTCGGAAAATCATCTACAAATTTCGACAAATGGATATTGGTGGTTGGGGAGCCGTACCCTAGCACGTGGTTAATTTCTATGTCTTTACGGATCCTTTTCCACTGCAAGGTTCAAATACCCGAGGGAAAACACCCTCAAGAATGGACTGCCCACTCAGGTTTGCCCAGCTATGAAGTGGCTCATGAATGTTCAACTGTAACTCATATACATTTGGTGATATTCCATGATATCCCATTTACAATATCTAGGGCCGGTGAGAATTTGTTCACTTCCGATGCCCTTTTTGATTCGGTACATTCCCCGAGAGAAATCAAGACATGTTAGACATGTTGATCCATATCCCTAAAAACATCCCCATGATTCTCATATGGGTATGGATCAATACCTATTAATACCATTTTTAGTGGGATGAACATCCATAAATCCCAGCTATTTTGATGTGAACTACAGGGGGATAGGGTTTTGACCCATCCCCATATGAAACCATAGTTCATCCATATGAATCCATAGGGATTCCCACGGGGGGTTCGTTGAACGACTCACAAAAAGCCGTGGTCCACAGGCACAACCTCTACCAGATCTCAGGCCCCGATGCTCCAGATCTGTTCCTGAGATGCCCGGACCGTACTCAACCAGGCGCATCTTCAGTTCCCCCGACACCACCATCCTGGCCTTGTGGACAATGGCCGGCGTTGTGGAGCGTTGTGGGGATAAAAAAAACTAGGGATTTAGATATATATATATATTTATATCATATATATTATATAGATTATATATATATATTATATATATATATTATATATTATATATATTATATATATATTATATTATATATATATATATTATATTATATATATATAATATTACATATATATATATGGATTTATGATGATTTGTAGGGATTTATGAGGATTTATGATGATTTGTAGGGATTTATGAGGATTTATGATGATTTGTCGCGATTTATGAGGATTTGTGATGATGTGTAGGGATTTATGAGGATGTGTGGTGGTTTATGGGGATTTTGAGGCCTTTTGGGGGAGGTTTACCCATGGAAGATGTGTTTTCTTGAGGTTTTATGTCACCCAAAGCGGTTGGAATAATGATAACTACATGTGATTATATCAATGACGGTATTACTAATTACAGGCTTCACATGCCCAAGATTCTTGGAATCCCTCATGGTGGGTGGGTAATCCTTTCCCCAAAATTACATAAACACAACCCAACAACCCGGTTTCTGTCCCTCTATCTTCACCCAATCCGCCATCAAATTTCTTGGCTTCAGGGTGTGCCTTGGCATGGAAATTCCTCATGTTACCTTGCTACCCTCCAGTAAACGTTTACACAGCTATGGAAAATGGCACCGATCTTGATGATTTATGTCAGTTGGTGAGTTGCTAATATCCCATATCATTCTTGGATTGTTGTCCCACACCTTGGTTCTGTTCATTTTTAACTGGCAATCCCTTATTCATATGGCCTTGTGACCCGACTGTTGCAGGAAATGTCATTGAGATACTATCAGACTTTATTCATGTACATACAGAGTATGACATTCCCATTGTTCTTCGTTTCCAATGGTAATTGGACATAGAAGAGGAAACTCAACCTTTTTTATAGGCAAATCATCTACAAATTCCATAGCTATATTCATTGACCGGAGGGCATTGCCCATTCATATCTCCATGTTTGTTGTGTTTGTTGGTGAAATCCCTTTTAAATCATTTAAAAAATAAAAATAAAAAATAAATCCCACTACACCAGAGGGTACACCTCACTTTTGGTGAGGAAATCCTGGTGTTTCGTATCCCACTGAGAGTGCAACCCATTGAAGCTCCCGCGCTCCGCTCAGTGACGTTCAGCCTGGGTCCAGAACTATAAGTCAGTATATCAACCAGCAAAATGGACGGCTTCAAGGAAAAGTCACGGAAAACCATGGTGTTTATCATCAGCTGTTTTTTTTCTCAACCAACTCGTTGTAGAGTTTTTGGTTGAACCTATCCCAGGTGTTGGTCGCTTTCTATTTCCTAAAAAAAACTTGGCTGATATCCCCCGTTGATGTTCCGTAGAAATGATGATTGTGAAGCCGGGTAAGTTTGGTGACCTGAGGAAAACCCACAAAACCGACAGAATACCTGGGAAAAGACAAAGACGTTGGTTCAGGTCCCCTTTTTGCTTGTTAAGAGCTACCTCATTCACCGGTTTCCAGCCACTTGACCTCTGGTGAACTAACCAATGGTTGTTGCTTAAAACCCATAGTTTGTGGTTGATGTTCCCTTGATCGCTGTTGATTAATTCACTTTGAATCCCCCAATCCCTCTGTCAAATCACGTGTCTTGCGCCACATATCCTTCTGACTGAAGTTAGTTCACCTGAACAGTTTTACCTACCCTCTGGTAATTTGTTACATAGCTATTGAAAATGACCATAGAAATAGTGGATTTTCCCATTGATAGCATGGTGATTTTCCATAGTTATGTAAACGTTTACCAGAGGGTACCCCAATCCTAAACACGATTTCTTCTTTGTGAAATCCATTGTCCAGATGCCAAGCCACAGCCTCACGCCTGGCCTTGCCAGGATCCAGCCTCAACTCAGCAGATTTTTTAGTGATGAAAAACATTGAAAAGTCTAAGGCGCTTGAAACCAAGGATGTCATGTGAGTCATGCATGTTTAGTTAGTATTGTTCGAAAATTCTTGATACCAATGCCATGTTGACATGCAATTGGAAGATCCATATTGGTCTTTCCAATATCGGGACTCCTATGCTGTTTTTTTTTGATTTGCATCCCGCCAGGAGTCCCCTTTTTTTTCCGACCAGACTGGCTGACAAGTTGTGATGTTCACCTAAACCTATTCCCAGACTTAGGCTTCAAATCTGTTGTTGTTGATGCTGCTGCTGTTGTTCATGTTTAGTATTCCCTAAATGTTTTTTAATGTTCCCAAATATGAAGCTAGCACTCTCCCGCCAAAAAAAAGGCTGGAGACTCCCCAAATTTCTTGTTTCTGTACCTGGAAAGATCCAAGTTTGGACCTTCAACAGGACCCACAAATATTGCCATGATCCCCAAACGGTTGATAACCCTTCTCAAGACCACTAGAAGCGAGTAAGATTGGTCAGATTTGATAGCTATTTGGATCAGAAAACCGTTTTGACACTGGAAAAAGCGATCCATTGATCTTTCTTTAGGAGGGCTCTTTGGGTCCTCATCTAACCCTGCCTGTTGGCTGTGGCCGCAAGCCAGGGGCACTCACCTACGGCCGCAACAGTTGGTACTGGACATCTCTGAAGCTCAAACTAATTTTGGGATCGGTCAAAAACCTGATACCCTCTGCTTAATGTAGCTATGGAAAATCACCATGTTTATCATCCACAAATGGTTGTTTTTTCAAAGTTTTATGTTCAATACCCAGAGGGTAAATTGAAGAATATCGAACAGCGCAGTGGTTATGGCTCTTTCTTGACGACTCTACAGCTAAACAGCAGTCCTTTAAACGGCAATCCCCTGGTGGTTCCTTGAATAGATGGCCTAGATGACCGTCGAAGATGGACACTACATCACCCTATGTTGGATGATATGACCCTCAAAAAATCCTTCTCATGTTCCTTATGTTTGTTGTTGATATGTCCAGTTTCGGTCGAACAAATATATCACATGTGTTGCAGCTTCGCAGGTATTTAAACCTATTGATGCTGGATAAATCAACATTTATGTTGCATAAATCTCCAGTTCTGTCCCGTTTCTGTTGGAGACATCCACATTTTTCGTGGTAGATGGCTGCAACCCCTGGAAACACCGCGGCGAAACTCCCCGCGGAGTTTCGGTACCTCGGCCCTGGAGGCCATTGCCCTTGTTTCGAGCCAAATGGCAATGCAGTGAGTAAAATGTATGATATTGTTATTATTGGTATCATTAATCTTATGTTCACTATCAAATTCGATGTTTTTTGTTGCTATATCATGATGATCATTATATGCACATGTGTATTTACATAAATATATAAGTGTATATATATAAGTATATATATAAGTATATATATAAGTATATATATAAGTATATATGTAAAATATATATATACTTAAATATATGTGTATATATATAACTATATATATAATTAAATATATAAGTAGATATATATAAGTATATATATAAGTATATATATATTTATATATCTAAGTATATATATATATATTTAAGTATATACATATATACATATATATATACATATAAATATACATATATGTATATATACACGTGTGCATATGTATAGATAATGTATACAGGCATATGTGTATAATGATATGTATGTATATGTGTATGTATATATACATATATGTATATATGTATATATATATATATATGTATATCTATATGTATATATATATGTATATCTATATGTATATATATATATGTATATATATATATACATAAATATAAATATATATCAGTGTATATATATAAAAGCATATATGTATATATAATATATACAAGTGCATATAAGTATATATATATATATTTAACCGTATATGTATGAGTGTATATATATACGTGTATATATGAGTCCGGACTCCGGATCCCTGGCCCCAATGGTATGGTCCCCCAAGCTCACGCTCTCGGGAACACGGGACACGGGACCATATATACATACATACCTACCTACCTACCTACCTACGTACGTACGTACGAACGCAAATACATACATACATGCATACATGCATACATGCATACATGCATACATACATACACACACAGACATACATACCTATCTACCTATCTACCTACCTACCTACCTACATACCTACATACCTACATACCTACGTACCTACGTACCTACGTACCTACGTACCTACATACCTACGTACCTACGTACCTACGTACACACGTACATACATACATACATACATACATACATACATACATACATACATACATACATACATACATACCTACCTACCTACCTACCTACCTACCTACATACATACATACATACATACCAACATACATACCAACATACCAACATACCAACATAACAACATACCAACATACCAACATACCAACATACCAACATACCA